>REGO01000154.1:2530059-2551188 GCA_010120015.1 Rhombomys opimus | reverse complement strand
TTCTCTGCCATTCGATTTTCCTCTGTCGAGAATTCTCTGTTTAGCTCTGTTCCCCATTTTTTAAGTGGATTACTTGGTTTGCTGCTTTTCAGCTTCTTTAGTTCTTTATATACACTGGATATGAGTCCTTTGTCGGATAAAGGGTTGGTGAAGATTCTTTCCCAATCTGTAGGTAATCTCTTAGTTTTCATTTTGAGAGAACAAAAGTATGTTTAGCTTTGCTCTCAAGTTGACACTTTCGTGTATTACAAGTTGGGAAAGGACACAAACATTCAGGAAACTTAAACCTATTTAAGATTTGGTACTATCACACAATTTTCATATCAATTCATTTGAAAAATCAAATTGATTTTCATATCAATTTCTCAAATTTGTGGTACATACAATTACAGTACCATTTATGGCACTTTTCTCCTAAAATCAGTAATATATATGCATACATACATATTTGGATATAATTGTAGAAAAAACAACACAACCAGCATTATTCTCAGGTAGTCTTTCTGACATTTCAGAGAATCTTCTAGAAGTTTAGAACCTATGTTTCCAAGAGAGTCAGCTAAGACTTTCGGAATGCCAGCATACCACCATCAGGCATTACTGAAACCGTCACCACTTTGGTTCAGCAAAATGGCAGGAGTACTTGTTTATTCCAATTTGATATTTAATTGTCATTCACAAGGCTTTTTCAATGGACTGCTCTCATTTCACAAACACACAAGGATATGTGCAGCACATTTGCTGATTCAGACTTTTGCATAGTTCACAAACAGAACACCTATTGGTAAGATAAAGAAAATGACAATACCAGCTATTCTACATAACAGTGTCTCTATACACAGGCATGTAATTCGACCATGCTCCTTGGTGATTTTACATGTAATCCAATGGATCAAGCCATGTGAGAGTACTAGTGAGGCTTCAAAGACATAGGATATTTTTCAATTTAAGAAACTCCTCTGGTCACATTAGCACACACAAAGACATGGCACAACAAACAGTGAATTTGAAATTTTAATTAGATCCATTCCACCCACATATATAGGTGATAAACCAGTTTGCTAAGCAATAACCACTGAGCACTGAGAGTAGATTCACTGAGCAGTAAAGAAGAGAAAAAAATCCCTCCTTGTGTTACTGAGCCCATGACTCACATGTGAATTATGCCTAGCGTCTTTGTTTATTACCACTATAATTATAAAAGCAAAGGGGTTTAAATATGAACATGCAGACTGAATTAGATGTCCAAGTTATTATAAATGAGCATGAGATTTGCCATCCTGAAGACACGAATGATCTATATTGTTATTATCCAGATGAAGGAGGTGATTTATACAGGTGACAGTATACTCAGCTCTGTACAGTAGTTGTGTGACACATGTCTCGGTTCAGTGGGCTTCCTGTCTAAATAAAACTGAATGCAAAATATACCAAAACCAAAAACAAAATTCATCATCAGAGATACAAAATTGAACACATCCATGTCCATTGCGCTGCTTTGGTTCTATGCGATTTCTGCCAAAATATGCTCTAAAACCAAGAGATAGCTTCTATTCCCTGTTGAACAGTCTAAGAGGGTTCCAGAGTCACTCTCCCTCTTTTATTCCCTGGAATCTCATTCTGGTAATTCTGTCTTGTTTTCCTGCCTTAACATCACCTGTCACCAAGTTCTGAAGATTATTCCCAAGGGCAGTCCCACTGCTTCTGTGCATGCCCAGTGTCTCTTCTAATTGGCAAATGCTTTTTCGACAGTCATCATGATTGGGGAATAGGATGAGCAGCCATCATTAATCATGGGAGGATGGTACAGCCAGGTGAACTCAGTTGTGTGACTAATGAGTAACAGATGTTCCTACTTCATTAGCATCATACTATGCAACCCTTCTCTACCTTCATCCATGAGTTTCTCTACAAATGTGGGAGCTTCATCCTGGAGAAAGGAAAAATAGGTCATCCAAGAAAGTATTACTATTCATTCAACAAATGCATCCAAATAGTATTAACTTATCCATGAACTCAATTTGTGAGGGTAGTAGGCATTTTTTAATGGAGGAAGGCAGTACAGAATGAAGAATCAGGAATGATATGGAAGAAAGTCGATATCTTTTACTTTTTTCTTTTTTTTCTTTTTTTTTTTTTTTGGTTCTTTTTTATTTCACGTCATGCTCCCCAGTCACACTCATCTTTCCCTCCGCTCATACCCACCCTTCACACTTGCAACCTACCCACAACACAGAAAAAAAAATCTCCTTGTGAAAGCTGTAGTGTGTCACAGTGTGTCCCAGAGTACACCCTTTTTATCACACTTCCTTACTTACCAATGTTCGTTGCAGTGACTCCTTGGTGTGATACAAGGCCTCTCACTTCTATTCTACCAACACTGGAACCTCACTGGGACTTCTCATGGCTATCCTGTTGTTGCCCTGTGTCATAGAGATCCTATAGTTTTGGATCTGTAAGACTGCCCCCTTCATGTGCTCCAATAGTTCATCAAATAACATAGATGTTGGGGTGGGCCAATGCAAAGCCCTTGATCTGGGCTACTGCCCAGATGAGGCACAGGGCTTCTCTCTTCAGTGTTACAGCATGTGAGGGACATGGTCAGGTCTCCTACTCTCATAACCCCAGGGCCAATATTCTTGCCTGCCATAGATGATGAGGGAGGAGAGCAGGGCATCTCTGCCTCATAAAAGCCATTGCCAGGCATATAAGAGGCAAAGCCAGTGGTCCCACACTCGTGTTCAGGGATGGCTCACCTTCAACCCTCCCATCAGGGCCAGGAATACTGTGCTACCCAGGTGAGGTAAAGAGTGCTCTCCAGAGTACTTCAGCAGGTGAAGAGCAGGGACAGCTCTCCTGCTCTGATGACTTGGTGGCAAGCTCCCTCTCTCTCTCTCTCTCTCTCTCTCTCTCTCTCTCTCTCTCTCTCTCTCTCTCTGCTGCAGATGCTAAGTGGTGAAGGGAGGTCATCTCTCTCTTGCCTCTGTCACCACATAACAGACAAGGGGCAAGGCCAGCTCCCCCTGGCTCACACCTTTAGGGTGGCTTGTCCATGCTCATGCTCCTACGGTCAGCTCAACTCTGTAGGGTCTGATCTCCTTAATGCTATACCTAGTGAACAACAGGGCCAGCTCTCCTGCTCTCATGATGCCAAGATGATGGCTCCCGCCTGCCACAGGTGGTGAGGCATGAAGAGGGAGAGGAGAAGAATATCTCTCCCTAGTTCATGCCACCACATGGGAGATAAGTGGTAGAGTCAAGTCTTCTAAGGTCAGGAGATAGCTTTCCTACAACTGCTGCAATCAGAGTGACCTGCTCTCCTGAGTACTGCAGCTACCTAGGCAAGGAATCTGCTCACCTGCTCTCATGCCTCCAGGGTCTGCTCTCCCATGGTGCCCAGGTAAGCACTGAGGCCAGTTCTGCACAGAGCTCAGACATCAACATGTCCCTTGGTGGCAACCCAGAACAGGGATGTTTGTTTGGCCTTTGGTGTTAATAGACACATGCTACTGCAGAGCCATGAACACAGACATGGCCCCCAGTAAGAGCACAGGCTAGGCCCTTAACCAGCAGCTACTCTTATAAAGCTGTTCTTCACTACCATCAAGTCTCCAGTTTTTCTTCTATTTATTGTGCCCGTATCCTCCTGTTTCTATTTCTCTTCCATTTCTCCAACATTGATTTGCTCCTCTTAGTGTCTCCTGATGTCTTTGAGTGTCTTGGCTTGTCTGTGTCATGGTCTCAAGAGTGCTACGTCCTGCTCTTGCATTATGGCACCATACAGAAGTCATCTCAGGTAATGTCTGACCCCTGAGTCCTGTGTGGTGCCTGACTGGTCTCATTTCTTTCTTAAAGAAAGTAATCACAATAACAATGATAAAGATTCTTACACAATCATAACAGAGAACTAGAAAGTGTCTTCTGAATTGTATTTTTCATAAGAATTTCTTCTTCTGGAACTTGAAACATAATTTTCACCGCAAGGACTGTGAGATAAGCCAAGGCGGGAAACAAGTTCTTTAAGTTCCCTCTTTCATTCCTATGTCTCTGTGAACTGCTATACAAATTTGGCCTTGCAGCCTTTATAAGTGTGCTTAACCTGCATTTACTTTACTTAAATATCTTCTAAAGAAAACAAACACACACGATTGCAGACCCTCAGTAGACATCCAGAAAATCTGTTGGAAATGTAAGCGAGTGACATATGGTAACTTACAAACTCTAGCTCAAAGGTTAGTTCTGAAGAGATGTAGTTAAGCAAGTGAGAAGAGAGGACAGGATAACTGATTTTGACCCCAGCTAGTGAAAGTACAGGATGTATCTTTGACACCATTCTCATTTTCCAGAGGGCCCTAGTTCCTCCAACTACAGTTCACACATGTCACCTGCCTTTCTGCATCCTGCATAGGTTGAAAAGCAAATGTGAAGAAATATATCTTGATTGAGGAGAAATTGTACCTTTATCTTTGTTTTTCTAACATGTGTAAGCCAAAGAGAATATTTCAGACTGGAAATACTGGATATACTCATCCTATCAATTTCTAAGGAATCCAGGTGATAGCCCTGAGCCCAGCACATTCTAATCTGTAATTTACGACATCTAATACCATCTTCTCTTCTTTTATCTTTAATTTCATAGAAACAAATGTACTTATTTTAAATAAATGAACTAAAAAAAGTTAAGCTACAAAGAAGTTACACACAAAGAAGTTTATCAAAAACTTTACAGGAACAGCAATGCTCATACTATAATATTCTCCAGTTGTTTCATTGTTTTACTTTGCTTCTAATTTTCAAACTTCCTTATTCTTCCTAAAGAACTTATAATTTTTAAACAACTCATGCTTTAGTTTGAATTCTATTGTGATAAGACAGCACAAACAAAAGAAAGTGGAGGAACATGTTTATTTGGCTCACATATCCTCAGCCACAGTCCATTGAGGAAATCAGAGAATGAACTCAAGAGAGGAACCTGGAGGCAGAAACTGAAGCAGAAGCCATGGCTCAATATTGCTTTCTGGCTTGCCCTCCAAGTCTAGACAGCCCGATTTCTTACACAACCAAGAAATGCCAGCTCAGACATGGTACTGCTTACAATGGGTTTCAGCTCTGTGTCAGCTCTATTACTATGAGAAGACACTATGATCAAGACAACTCTTTTTGAACAAAGAATTTAATAGGGTGATTTCGTACAGTTTTAGAAGGTTAGTCCATGCAGACAGGTATGGCATTGGAGCACTACCAAAGAACTTTACTTCTTGATCACCAGGAAAATGGCAAAGAAAGAAACAGGGCATGGCGTGAGATTCTGATACTTCAAAGTCAGTCCACAGTCAGTCTTTCTCTGATAAGTTCATGCCTACAGGAAAAAGGCCAGTATTAATAATCCTTCTAATCCTTTTCAAACAGTCCCATAACCTGGTAACTTTGCAATCAACTACATGAGCCTGTAAGGGTCATTCATATTTAAACCACCACAGATAACTAAGATATAGTCAGTAATAATAATAGTGATAATAATAATAATAATAGTAATAATAATTTTCCACAAACTTGCCTAAGGTCCAATTAAATGGATGTGATTCCTCAGTTTAGAGTCTCTCTTCTCAGATATGAATTAAGTTGACAAAACTCAGCCAATATAACTTAGTAACATATGTTCTATTGTAATATCTCATACATAATTTAAAACAAAGGGACTGAGTGAGTGGTTGGTGAATGAGTGATCAAGTACATTAGTGACTACAATATACTAGTTTGTTTCCCTGATTCTGCTCTGAAGGTGTTGCCAAACTAATGTATCCATCAGGGACCTAGAACATTTGAGTCTCCTTTCCTCCTTTAAATGAATGATTCTATTTGGACATAAATCATTATATTCAACTACATTTTGTTTCCAGATAACATTTTCTTTAAGTTAATCATTTATGATATTTACAATAATACATAGATTATTCTCAAAAAATGCACCGTTAAAAAAAATCTAAATTCTAATCTAATGGAGTCTTTTGCTTACAGCTAGGAAACCACTAGAAACTAAAAAGCAGGGTTGCTTCTGAATCTTTAAACATACCTGACTATGCAATGACTATTTTCCCTGGAATTTGGTCATTTTTCACTATTCATATAATCCAGTAGAACAACCTGCTGAACAGGTAAAACCCTTAAGATTTTGAGCATTAAGAAGGACCCCTGATTTTCGCAACCTAACAAATAAAATCAAAATGAAAATTTCCATGAATGAGTAGTGGCATATAACAGAGACCTAAAGTATGTGAAGAGCTTTATTGGGTAGGGCATAGATTAAGAACTGCTTTTGTTGTTTAGTGTCCCCCTCAGCTCCTTTTGGTCTGGGCACCATACTGGTTGCTTTGGCAGGACAGTCCAGGTGCTGTCACCTTCTGAGTGGAAACAAAGGAAACGGGATCAAGGGTTCTTCTCCCTTCTCTCTCAGGAAGGGTCAACTTGTTCAGAGAGGTCCATGTGTAAGGCAAGGCTTCCGGTCTCACAGAGGGTGCAGAAATGAGATTTCCACTGTGCTACAATTAGCTCTTTTTAATGAAATTGCCAGTATCAGATAGCAGTGGGAACTCAGGCCTTCCAAACCTATTTATGATACTGAAGTATTATAGTCCTTTGATCAAGCTGTTGTGCGAACTGCAGAAAGGGTAGGCAGATGTCCAAAACTGACTGGAATGCAGATCCAGCCAGATGCAAGACCAGAGGGACACAGGTATGGCTGCTGCTTCATTGGTGATCAACACATTCTCTGAAGACAATCATCTACCTCTTAGTGATTGCAGGAAATTCATATTAGCACAAGATACACTTTAAAACCTCTGGAACTGCACAAGGGGAGCTGGAAAGCTTGAAGATATAAAATAACAAGATTGCAGGTACCTTGAAGACAGCTTGCAGGAATAGGACAGCTATTAATACTCAGATATTTAAAAGAAAAGTGTTATTATTCATTTGTAAAATTATAACTAGGCTTTTTAACTGTCTTAAGTTAAATAACTCTACATTTGTTCATTCATTCACTGGTTGATAAGTGGATGACAGCTAACACCCACATGTACCACTTACTATGAAAATATCTTCAAAGATGAATGGGGTAAAATTTCTGTCTTTGAATTTCAGGCACAGGTCAGATATAAGAGAGTTGTGCAACAGTTCCATTGTACCATAATGCAAAAGGATGATAGAGCCTAGACAAAGCACAGGAGTTCAGAGATAGTATTTAGAAGTCTAGAATTAGCTGGAAAAACTAGAAAGAAGAAAAGGGTGAGAATGAGTATTGATAGGACAAAGAGGAGAAAAAGAAGGAAATGAAGTGACCTTATATTATTTACTTTTTGAAATCATTTATTTATTTATTTATTTATTTATTTATTTATTCATTCTTTTTACGTCCAATTGGAAATTTCCCTCCTCTCTCTCCTCCTAGTCCTTCCTTCTTCCTTCCTTCCTCTCCTTCTATGCCCCTTCCTCTGTTCTCAGAGAAGAGAAGACATGCCATGAATATCAACACGTCTTGGCTTATCAAACATAACTGGATACATATTCTTCTATTGGGACTAGACAAGATGGCCCAGTTAGGGGAAAAGGAACCAAAGGCAGGTAACAGAAGCAGAGACAGCCCCTGATCCTGTTGTTAGAGGTCACATGAGGACCAACCTTTATATCTAATATATATATGGGTTCCTAGGTATATCCCGTGAATGCTCTCTGGTGGATGGTTCAGTCTCTGCGAGCTTCTGTGGGCTGTAGGTTTTCTTGTGATATCTTTGACCTCTCTGGCTCTTTCAATCCGTCCTCCCCTTCTTCCATAAGATTCCCTGATCTCTGTCTAATGTTTGGCTGTGGGTCTCTGCATCTGTTTTCATCAGCTACTGGGTGAAGCCAGTAGATTACTGTTATGCTAGCCTCCTGTCTGTAAGTATAGCATAATATTTCCATTATTGCCAGGGCTGGACTCTCTTTCATGGTATGTGACTCAGGTCTGACTACGCCCAGGGAGATAGTAATGAATTTGTTTTTCATCTGAAAGTGGACACGTGTGTAAGCCATTTGATTGTTATACACGACTTTTACCTATTGGCTCTGACTGGGCCATGGAGCTTCCACACTACCTTAGCAATATCTAGCTTTAGAAAGGCCTAGGATATCCCTTACACAATAGTGATCTGCTAGCACACTTGACATCTCTGTGGAACATACAAACTACATAGAACACAGTAGATTGTATATGTTACTCACTGACATACCCTTCTCCCAGTATAAATGTGAAATTAAGTCCAAGGAAGAGGCTAATTCCTACGTTTGGACCGTAGACTATGATTTCACTCTAGAGAGATCCAATGTTATATCTCTTCCATCTGAGGAAGTGAGTAAAAGTATGGAGCATCCACGTGTGCCTGTGTCATAGAGATGGCTAAGGCCCAGCCTCTACTTCACACTTGTTCCTGAGCCACTGAGGAAAGGAACTGTGAAGCAGCTTGCAGCTAGGTGTATATTTTCCTGTCTGTCACTCACTAATTTCCAAGCTCTCACTTGCCCATAGAAATACGTAAATTATTAGATGAATCCAAACTGCTTGAATGTAGCTGATGGAGATAATCTTCTTCTATACTGGACCAATGTGACATGGAAGTCAAGCCCAGGCTCTCTGTAGAGAGATTTCCTTTTAAGAATTTTTATATTTTTGATCTTGGGTGGCCTAGCTTCAACAGGAATCAAAAAGGTTTTAGAAAACTTGGGATATTTACCAGACACAGTAGCTTATGCCTGTAATCTAGGCATTTAGGAAGTTTGGGAAAGAAGATCTCATATCTGAGGCTAGACAGGACTATAAATTAAGTTCCAAGCAAGCCTTATCTACAAATACAACAATGAAATAGCAAGAAGAAGAAGGAGGAGTACGAAGAGGAGGAGGAGGAGGAGAAGAGGAAGAAGAAGAAAATTACAAGACATTTTGAAGATGCAGTTAATGTTTTTCCCATTATTATGATGGTATTGATATTCTTTTCATTCCAGGTGAAAGAAAAAGTAGGACTGAGAATCTTAACAGAGGAAACTTATAAAACTTTAGCAGAATAGATACATAATACACAGAGAGGTTTCTATCACACTTCTGCCAGGCTCCTGCCAGAAGAAACATATCACAAACACACACACACACACACACACACACACACACACACACATGCACACACATAGAACTACATAAACACACAGAGAGGGGAGAGGGGGCAGAAGGAAAACTTTTAAACTATGAGATTAAAGTAAACTGAGCACCCAGACTGTTAGAAAAGGATGTTTATAATAAAAATTTCAATAGAGCCAAAGTATTAAATACTCAGAATGTTAAAACATATATACAGTCTTAGTAATAAAATAAAAAAGCATTACATAAAAATGAGGAATATTATCATTCTTAGATATATTATGAATATATCTACTAAATATGATGTCACTAAGCCACTATGGCCATAATATTATCAGATTATTTTTATGCATATAAGCAAGTTATTTATACATTTTGTATGAAATTTAAAAGACAAATGAGAGCCTTAAGAGTGGGTAGAATATCCTGCTTCCCAAATATCAAGATGTATTTTATTCCTTGATTTTCAATAATTTAAAACACTTCAATTAACCTTGACTCAATGAATTAAAACCAAGAATAATGAAAGGGGTTTTGGCTGTTGTTGTTAGTACATATATCTTTGAAAAGTCTCATATACCTAATATCTAAAAAACTACCCAGATCAGAAAAGGAATGGTCATGAATTTACACAGCAGCTATATTATAGTTTAAATAAGAACACCTGTCCTCAGGTTTATTTGCCTGTGGCTTCGTCCCCAGTGTCAATATCAGGAGATTGCCACACAGCTGTTTCTTCTCACTCTGCTTCGAGGTGGCTCCCTCTGGGGAATAGTATGCCACTATCTTGTCCCATGATGCAGGTGAATGTGGCTAATCATGCTGCCAATCAAATCTGTCTAGTACTAGATGGCCGAACTGCTGTCAGTAGAGAGTGGGCCTCTTTCTATTACCGCAAAGGGGATAACTGACCTTCCCATAAAAAAGTAGCTGGGAACATGAGATAATTACCATTATCTCTCCATCATGAATCACCTAAAGACAGAAGCTGTGATCAACCTGGACACCTATGACTCCACTTAAAGGCAAAGCTCCCTAGAATCGAGCAGGCAGACCAGGCAAAGATCTATGTCTCCAGCTAACAGCTCATCTGGGCTCCAGATCTCTCAGTTCTTCAGCCACATAGTTAGGAATAGAGATTTGAAGTCTGAAACTTCAGTAGGCTTTCCACAATTGTTAACATACATGTCAGCAAAGAATTGACTAAAATACAGACTCACATATTTGTGAGCTGTCAAGACAAATATATTCTTTAGCTAGTCTCATTCCTGGTCGTATTCTTATGTGCGAGGGTAAAACCTCTTAGCTATGTAAGTCAATTTAATTTTTTTTTATCTAAAACTTGTTTTTACTGGATAGTCTTGCAGAAAGCCTAAAAAGCTAAGAGGTTTATATAGTATTGAAATAAGTCATATCATAGTTATTGGGATCTTTCAAACATTCTAAGTTCATCATTGCCATCTTGTACTTCAGAAATTGCTGAGAATGTCCAAGACAAAAGCAAGCATGTGTGGCAGAAAATTCATACAAGATATAGAGACAAAGTTGAAAAAGAAGTTAACTCTTAACTAATGACCATATAATAAACATTTAAAAATGACTCTCTAGCTAGGAAAGTTTTGGAGACGTAGGAGATGTAAGCAATGAAGAAGGAGAGAAATGTTCACAAGAGAATCCAGAAAAATACAACTGTGCCTGGTTCTTTGAGTTTATGACAAGACTTTCCAATGTTACTAAAATGTAAAGTTATATTAGGTGAGGTAGCTCACAGCCTAAACACTGAAGAGGCTGAGGCAGAAGGATGGCCATGAGGTTGAAGACACCATGTGTAGATAGTGAGATTCAAATTAGTTTCAGTTGTAATTTATGACTCCGTTAAAAAATACTTAGAAAAATATTTTTTAAGTAGAGTGCATATTAGGTTGAAGAGAAACACAAAGAAGGAAATGATTACTGGCAGGTATTGTATTCTTCAAAACTGCAAAGCCTTCCTCCTCAAATTTATTGTATTTCCCTGCTTTCTTCCTAACATTTTTCTGTGAGTCATAACTTGACAATCTTTTTACATCTATAACATTTTGTCCTGAGCTCAGAGAGGAACCTTATGTAGCTCACAGCAGCCCCATGGTAGAATTTGCAGAGGGCCCATCTGTAAGGGTTTCTAGCTAGAACTGGTGTATTCCCAGAAGGAACAGAGAGCACTCACAGAGGGCAACAGACACATTGCATAGAATGAAAATTTCTGGGAACCAAGCAAGAGATCTGCAAAAATGCCTGGAAAAAAAGGATAGGATTGTTTTCTAAAGATTGTTCCCATGACTGACCCTCCTCTGGAGCACAGTATTCAGTAACTTCCACAAGGTGTAATCATTAGATACATCTGTTTCACCTATGATGAAGTTTGTTTTCTTAAAATGGCTTCTTATAAGTGGACATGTACTTCATGCTTATCATCCCAGCACTTGAGGGGCTGAGGTAGAAGGATTGCTATAAGTTAAAGACTTAATAACTGTGTAGTGAGTACAAAATAGCCAACACAAGGAGGGGGGAATAGATGTGTTTAAATAACAATTCCTTTAAAAAAGCATTATAACATCAGTAACACATGCAAAACGATACCAAAAATTTAAAAACACTCCCCCCCCCAATTGATCCCCTTCACTGAACTCTGTTAGTTTTGTTTACTTTTCTAAGTGGAAAAGACAGAAAGTGAAACCCCTTGATGTGTTCCCATGCAGATAACAGACACTGATAGCAACATAAAGCCTACCAAGGAGGCCATAGCCTTATCTCCGCAAGATGAATTATTCACTCTTGCGGCCTTTTTCAACACTGGTGTATGGAAAGAAGGTGAACTTTACAGTCAGTGCAGCGCTTCTGGGGTCAGCCAAACACTTATCTTCACAGCAACAGAGCAATGTTAATTTTACAAGGTCCTCCGCTTGAATCTCCTTCAGTGGAAAGCCAACCAGGACCTTATCATCCAAAGAGATCGGCCTTGGAACTGTGAGAGAATGAGCTTGTCTTGAAAAGAATGCTTTCCGGCTGGAAAAGGCATAGATTTAACTGCAGTGGGTTCGGAGTTTCACATATGAAGCTGCCTGCGATGTCTGTGTTAGCAATGCTTTCTTCTCTGCTTATTTTATTGCAATAAAAATGGTGTGTGTGTGTGTGTGTGTGTGTGTGTGTGTGTGTGTGTGTGAAGGTGCAGGTATCCATGCATGCATGATCCTGGGGAGACTTCTAGATAGCATTGGGTATTTTACCTTATTGCTGTCCACATTTCTAAATGAAATGAGACAGGGTCACTAAGTTGAACCCAGAACTGACAAATTTGGCTGGTCTGGGTAGCCAGATTATTCTGGGGACCCTATCTTTGTCCCCCAAATGCTGGGAGTACATGTGGGCCACTCCACCTGCTTGCTACTTAAGAGGATGCTGTGAATCTGAACCTAGATCCTTAAGTGTACATGGCAAGTGCCCTACCTACTGAGAATTTTCTCCCTAGTTCTTGCAAACATCTTCCTGTGAGTCCCTACTTAGCATTCTTTGAACAACTATAACATTTTGTAAGCAATAACTTACTCTGTACCTCACAGCAACCCCATGGTGGAATTTGCAGAGATTCCATATGCTGCACCCTCTCTTCTTTCTGGGTGTGTGCCAGTTCTACCCAGCAACCTTCACATATGGACCCTTGGCTCTATGAGTAAGAAACCATTTCAGACCTCAGCCATTCAGTCCTTTTATTTCAATAAAATGCCATTTCCTATTTTACTTTCTGTTTCTGTAATAGCTTTAATAAAATCAGCTTGGGAGGAAAAGGTTTACTTGGCTTCCAAGTTACCATTGAAAATGCTGCTCACTAGCTTCTCTCAGGCTCACATTCAGCTACTTCTATTACACAGCCCAGGCCCTCCTGTCTAGGAATGGTACCACCTACTGTGGGCTAGGCATCATTTCTCACTTACCAGTTAAGAGCATGCCTCACAGAAGCCAGTCTGGTGGAGACAACTCCTCAGAGGAGATTCTCTCTTCCCAGGTATATCAAGTTGGCAAAAAAGATCAGCCATGACACTGAACAAAAAAATAGTTGTATTGTTGAAGTATAAAATATTGAAACTACATTTTAGTGCTTGACTACTAACTATATGGGTTTATTCATTCTCACTTGCAGGTGGGTTTAGAAATAATGAAAAGAAAGTTAGCTGGATTATAGTTACATAGCACAAGTTTATTCCTTCCCTTCTGTGCATTTATGTAAGCAAGGTCAGCCATTTAGCCTACAAGCTTCTGCCATATTTTAGAAACAATTAATATTGATAATTAAATAAGTGAACTGTAATATTCATAGGTGAATGAACTTTGCTTCCATTGAGAAATTAACTCTCACTGTCTTTGTCTTCTTGTAAGGGAAATAATTCATCAAATGCAATAATGTTTATGTCACTTGACCAACCAAGAACTACAAGTAAATTTAATGATAACCCAGCGACAATGTCTTTTATCATCTAAAATTCATGGCTACATGAAATCATTTGTAAAATACATTAAAATATTATTTTATTTACTTATTGGAATAATATAAAAAACTGATCAATGTAAGATTTTCAAACACAGGAGATACTAAATTTATATAAGTTACATGGTAGACACCAGAAAAAAGTGTCAAAAAGATCATTATTAGGTCTGCAAATGGAATCAGCAAACACTGGGAAGCATAGTTCAGAGATGAGAACTGAGTATGCAATCCAGAAAAGCTTCACAGATCTAGGGAACTGTAGGATATTAGTGATAAAATTGCTCAGAAAAGTAGTATAAAATTGACTAGAAGCATAGCATTACTTCAAGTTATAACACAGTAAAATTTCTGGGGTCATTTTTCCTTCTCTTTTCCAATGAGATACACTTAAGTTCTGTGGAAATTTCAGACTTCCCTAGAGTCCTAAGTCAGGCAAGTTGATGTTTAATTCAAATGCAGTGATTTCGGTAGCCTTGGCAAAATGCCAAAGAAGTTGAGACTTGAATTTCTTAGACTTTCCTGAACTTAGAAATAAGCCTCAAACTTTAGCTAAAATGAGTAAATGTTTCTGTGGCAAAGGAGATTAATTTTGATAGTGCTGAGAAAGAGGCCATCATTTTCATTTCCACTCATCAGCTGAAATCTTTGCCTACTACTGTCGGCCTTGTTCATGGTTAGAAAAAAAAAATAAAAGTTAAGTGAGAAGATTTTGCTTGCTATTGCAAGTGACGAACTTTAGTATCTGAGAGTCATCACCAAGAGGCCAATGTCTTCTAGGACTTAATTTAGGACATTTTCCTCTCAAAGGAGTCCAAGGCCACCAAAGAGCAGCTGTCTGGTATATCGCAACAGAGGGTGGGAACACATGGAAATGTTAATCACATTACATAGCCAAACAAAGGGTACATCTTGTCTTAAACAAAACTTAAAATAAAGCTTAGCTGGGTGTAGTGACATCTGCCTAGAGCCTAGGACTCAAGATATAGATGTATGAGAATTGCGGCAAGGTACCTTCAGCTTGCTCTATAATACACATTCCAGGCTACCCAGAGCTACAGAGTAAGGCTATCTCAGAAATAAATGAAAACCATAAATGACTGACTGGCTGAATGAATGAATAAATAGTAATGGATACACTTAAAAGTCAAACATTAAAATGGAGACGAAAAGCATCATTTAAATATCCAATTTCCAAGGGGGTCATCTAAAGAAAATCCTTTTGTTTGTAGACAGTTATTCAAATACAAGTTAAAACTTTGTTAAAATCACAAGACGAGAAGGGAAATTGAGTTGTGACAAAAGTGCTTATAAAACATTAAGGGCCTGAATTCAGATTCCCAGCACCCAAATCAAAGATTCACAAGTGGTAACTTTTACTTGCAACTTCAGTGTTGTTGGGAGGATGAAGAAAGACTGAGATCCTTGGCTCAATGACCAGAAAGTACAGCTTGTCAATAAGCTCTGTGATGAGTGAAGGACTGACATATAAGTTGGATAAAAATATAAACTGGACAAAATTAAGGATATAGGAAGATACCAGACAAAGAACATTGGCCTCACAGAAGAAGACAATGCAGCCACTCCTGATGAGACCTAATTGACTAAGAAGAGAAGGAAGGAAAAAAAAAAAAGACCTCCCCTATCAGTGGACTTGGGGAGGGACATGCATGCAGAAGGTGGAGGAAGGGAGGGATTGGGAAGGGAGGAGGGAGGGAACCACAAGGGGATACAAAGTGAATAAAGTGTAATTAATAAAGAAGTAACAAATAACATTGGCCTCTACATAAATATTGATATGCATGTTCGTACTCATTAACACAACTTATAAACACAGTAAACATTCTTATAGCCTACACACATAGAAATTAAGATAGATAGATAGATAGATAGATAGATAGATAGATAGATAGATAGATAGACTATTACGTGCTGATATTGTAGTACATGCTTAAAACCCTTTGACAGTATCTTAAAGAGCTAACTTAAACATGCAGCCAGATATGGGATTCCTTTGGGAAAGCAAGAGTTTTGCCCCCTTACAAGCTAATAACACAAATAAGATTGAGTCTTGCTTTTCCACTTTAAACACAGGAAATAAAATATTAGGGGTAACTTAACTCAGTGTAATTGGATGAATAGAACTTGGTCAATAAGAAAGGAAACAGGGTAACAAAAAACAGTATCCTAAGAATACAACCCAGAGTAAGTAGTCACAATTACTGCATCTGGGAAAGACCCAGTGGCTACTTCTTCTTGAACCTCTGAGAACAGAACCATCCCTTCATCATCACAGTACTTCCAACTGTTCTTGAAGTAATTTATCTTTTTTTTAATGTTTGTTTCTGAATTGTATTTATTTTTTATTTTACTTTATTTGAGCTCTGCCCAAAGTTTGAATGTGATTCTCAGCATCTGCTTTGATCACCTACTAGGTGGAGTCTTTCAGAGAATGTCAATGGTAGGCTCTAATCCTGTTCCCTTGCTTCCTTATCTTCCTGTTTGCCCTTCTGAATGAGAATCAATCATCCTCCATAGGGTCCTAATTGTTGTTTAGCTTCTTTAAGTTTGTAGACTTTAGTATGTTTAACCTATATTATATGGGTAATACCTGGTTAAAAATGAGTATATACCATGTGTTTCTCTCTGGTTCTAAGTTTTCTCACTCAGGATAATCTTTTCTTGTTCTATCCATTTGCCTGCAAAGTTCATGATTTCCTTGTTTTTAAAAACTGAGCAGTATTCCATTTTGTAAATGTACCACAATTTCTGTATCCAATTTTTGGTTGAGAGCCAGCTAGGTTGGATTGTAACAAACCAACCAACCAACCAAACAAAAAACAAACAAACAAAAAAAACACACAAACAAAAAACAGGAACTCTGGACTAAAAATATCTGATGGAAAAATCTGAGACATAGCTCATTCACTAACTAGTGAAATGTTCTCTGTAAGGTCATTTAATCAAGCTCATTCCACCAAAAATTACTTTCTTGGGTTATTGGATTAAAGTTTAAAACACAAACCTGAACAAAGGCCAGACAGATGGTGACATGTCCAGCCACCTGTGGGAAGGAACCAGCCCTACTGCATTCTTTTCCTGCCCACTAGAGATACAATTGCTAGGAAACCAGCCCAGTTCAACCCTCTCCCCTAGGACAGCCAAACAAAGGAAACCAGAGTGTTAATGGGTTTGGGGTCTTCCTATAGCCAATCACTTTAAAATGCAACATTCCCTTTTTGTGTTTCAACCAACACATGCTTGCCAGGCAGAAATTTCCCTAATTTGAGGGCACTGGGAGGGACTGGAAACTTTAACTCACACACCTACCCTGAGCATGAGGTTCTACTCTCAGTAAGGGTGTGAGCCCAAGCTCTAGCTTGTAATAAAAAGATCCTCATGAATTTTGCAATGAACTTGAGTACTGGGGGTCTTTTGGAGTCTCACAAATTGGGCACAACACTATGTCACTAAAATATTTTAAAATTAATGTTTCTTGACATTATTTAATCAATATTTTCACAACTGTATATGTTACAAATAAGGAACAATTCCATAGTCTAACCATAACCTAAATATGAGCTGAACCAGGATAGCACGCACAAAAGACATGTTAAAATAGACAAGACCTCAACCCCAGACATGGAACTACAAACAACCAAGAAATGCTGAAAGCAGAAGAAATAATTGTCTCCTAAAAAACAGCATTGTTTATCCAATACCAAATAGTCAGCCCTAAAAACACACACAAGTAACATTTAGGTACTGACTAGTTTATATTTAGAAATACATATTTAGATTCATATATATGTGTACATATATAACAACATTAAAGAAAAAGGAGATAGCAAGGAAATATATATAGAGTTTGAAGGGAAGAAAGAAAAAAGGAAAATAATGTCAAAAATTAAATAACAAATAAAACAATTCATTAAAGATTGATATCTTATTTCATATGCCAATGAAAAACATAATAGATAACACTACCTCTAAATTTAATAGTATCTAATTCATATTATCATATTTCAAATATCACAATAGTGTTGATTTTAGAAACCACAATATTTTACAGGTCACATTTCTAAGAATCTATTGAATCTGCTTAGTGGAATTTCTTTGGCATATGTACTTTTGATATGACATCACTTCCAGTTCTCTCTCTTCTCTCTCTCTCTCTCTCTCTCTCTCTCTCTCTCTTTCTCTCTCGCTCTGTGTGTATGCATGCATGTGTATCTATCTCTCTCTTTCCTCTGTCTCTCTCTGTCTCTCACTTCCTCTCTTCTTTCTCCCAGATTCTCTACCCCTCTCTCTCTCTCAATTTCTCTGTGTATGTTTTTAAGCTTTTCTTAGTTTATTTGTCTTAATTTGTTGTAGTCTCTCTCTATATTTATCTCTTCTTTCTCTTCTCTCATTGTGTTTTATCCTTCTCTATCACTGAATCTCTGTATTCACACACATGCATATGTACATAAACACATATATACAGGGGACAGAGGCACAAAGAGAGAGGTAAAGTAGTTGATTCATATACCGTAATTCATGATATTAAATTTACTACACAGAGACAAGTAGAGCTGGCATTAGTTTTACACTGAGGTAACAGATTTATGTAAAAGGAACATATTAATTGATGTCTAAATGTCCATTTACACTACTGAAAATCATATGTCTTTTTGAAGATGAAACAAAGTACTGAAACAAAATCATCATTTGCTATGAAAATTAGAATTATTTTCACATTTTTGCTTTTTTTGAGATAACATTATAATCTTGTTTATACAGGGTAACTGTCATTTTCATTGGCTGATAGATTATCTTCAATTATCAAAACACTGTTCAGGAGTTAGTAATGTGAAAATACTAGCTTCACTTAATTTTTTTTCTTCATGAGGGAAAGCCCATAGATAAATTCATTTACTCAACAAACAGCTGAAAAAGTGGTTATTAATACTCTTATCTGAAAAAAACCTGGGGCAAAAATAAAGTATTGGGTAAAATTATTACAGTTGGTAAATTGAGAAAATAGCATATAGATCTAAGCAGTGATATCAAATCATTTCATAATCACAATATTGTAAATAAAGAGTAGTACCCTTTATAAATGACTTCTATAACCTATTCAGCGTAAGATTATGTATAAAACACGTGTCATTTTTTTCTTAGTGATATTTTTTAGTGCATTAGGGATTAATAACAAGGCATGGAACCCTTTTCACTGTGTCCTAGCAGTGATGCTTGCATCCTGAACTTTATGTTCCAATTACTGCAGGTATAGGTGAGTGGACAAAACCGTTACCTGGAAACATTTTTCTCTCCTCATTGACTTTAGCCTCTGAAGTACTGGAGATATTAGGTTTCTATGATTACAAACATTCTCCAACTGCACACATGTGATATTGTAAGTTTTTTTTTCTTTTAAACTCTCAAAATATTCTCTAACTGTATGAAATGTGCTAGTGAGAGTTTTTTGAACTGGATGTTTTTCTTGAGTTTTTGGGTTCAGTTTGGCTGTAGGTAATACTTGCTTTGAAAGCAAATCACATTGTTTATGAGTGGTAGGGGGAAGTTGTCAGTTTTGCCAAGGATGATGTTTTGTGTTTCTTGTTTCTGCATCAATGGCACTTGGATCTGTTCTTCTGAAAACACCAACATTTCAGATGTATGAGGTAATGAACACATTCAATATATTAAAAATATTCCAATTATGATTCTTCATACCAGTAGACTGTTGAAAACTTTATTTAAACATGCCATCATTAAGTATGAAAATTAATAAAACCTCCTTCAATATCAGAGACAATTTTCCATTTTTTTTAAAGGACCATCTCTTTCATTCTCAAAGAAAAACACAAACAGATGCTTGACACCTATTTTTAGTTCTTATTAAACTATATGTAATCAATAAGTTAGCATGTCCATTTTACAGTTTATGTCCTCTCTTATCCATTCAAGTGTCCGCATCTGTGTTTTTATCATGTGGTATACCTTTGTTCTGTAAGTCATTACTCTATCAGTGATAGAGACATACTTTTCTTTTAAACATCTTATTATTGATGAAAATTTGAGTAAGAACAAGCTTTTTTTTTTTCAGGAAAAAGAAACAATTTCCATGACATCCATATATATATATAGGCATGGATTTTTTTTCTGTGACATGCATACCCAGTGAATGAAATGCTGTTTCCTTTAGTGTAGATACAATAACATGGGTAGACATATACTAGTAATAATCAGAACGTATTGACATGAGGAGATATGCATTCACATCGAGAGTATTCTATCAACACGAGCAGTGATGTATTAATGTGAATAATGTTGCATTAATATGCGTAGTCGTGAATTAACCTGAATGTACATTCATTAACATTGGTAGACATGAACTAAAATGGAGGAGCATGCACTGACATGGGTAGGCATGCATTGGCATGAGGAGACATCATTAATATGGATAAGTATGCATTAAGGTGTATAGATATGCAGCAAAATAAGCATGTGTGCATTCACATGTGTAGAGATATATTAACATGTATTTATGTATATGTAGCATACATTTATATTAAATTTACATCCCATAAATCTATAATTCATAATCTGTGCCTATGTAAGGTAATACATGCTTTTTCTAAAATTTTCATCACAGTTTTCTGCCTATAGAATCATTTCACTGCACATTAGCTCCAATGGGCTTCTGTAAATATTCTGTAAATATTAAAATCACTGACAATGTTTTTTTGAATAATTAAAGTTTTGCCAAAAAGGTGGCTTTAAAATACCTTCTTTCCTTATGGGAGCAGAAACAAAACTGAAGAAATAATTGTTATCATCTGGTTGGTGACTCTCATTGATCACCCATTAGTGGTGTTTTTTGTTTGTTTGTTTGTTTGTTTGCAAATAGCTGTAACAGGTTCATGAGAATGGATTTAAGGATTACAACTGTTTCCAACTTAAGTCAACCACAGTTAATGAATCAACAACCAATGGGAACTAGATATATTTTCCATATTCAAATTAACTATTTGAATTTACAAGGAAGGTCATGAAAGTTTTTTGTACATAAATAAATTACACAAATTAATTTTTTTGAGTTATTTGTTGAGTTTGCATGTAGCAATAGGTTTATTTTTAAATGTATTTATGTTTTTATTAATTACAGTTTATTTGCTTTGTATCCCATCTGTAACCCCCTCCCTCCTCCCTTGCCCATCTCAGCCTCCCTCACTCATTTCCTCCCATGCCCATCCCCAAGTACACTCCTAGATGAGGTCCTCTTCCTCTTCTCTCTGACCCTAGCCTATCAGGTCTCATCAGGCCTGACTTCATTGTCTTCCTCTGTGGCCTGGAAAGGCTGCTCCCCCCCATCAGGGAGAGGTGATCAAAGAAACAGCCACTGAGTTCATGTCAGAGACAGTCCCTGTTCCCATTACTAGGGAACCCATTTGGATAC
>REGO01000154.1:2475304-2512282 GCA_010120015.1 Rhombomys opimus | reverse complement strand
ATATCCTAAACACTGCCCAGAGTATCCGATTCCATGTGTCCCCAGTAGCATTTCATTTGTGAGGAATCATTTCTTTCTTTTTTTTTTTTTTTGCCTCTTCAAGGACAAAGAATCTGCATATCCAGATGTCTTAAGAGGTCTAACAGAATTCACAGAAATCAATAGAGAAGCATGTCATTATTTTACCATGTGAAATAACCAAATGACAGGAGAGTCATCTCTGCATGTTAGTCACAGTCTGTTGAATAGAGAAGTCGATTCAGAAGGAATTGCATTTAGGAAAAGAGATTTAACCCCAAGGTTTTTAAAGTCTGCAGGTCCTCTACATATATGTACCTGATAGGAGCTTAGTCTTCATGTGGGTTCACTAGTAATGGGAGCAGGGGCTGTCTTTCACATGGACTCTATGGCCTGCTTTTTGCTCACTTCCCCTTGACCAGACTGCCTTACCAGGCCACAGGGAAAGAAGACAAACTCAGTCCTCATGTGAATAGATGAGCTGAGGTGGGTGGGCAGGGGAGCCCCTTTATTTGAGGAGTAGGGGAAGAGTGGGACTGGGAGAAGAAGAGGAAGGAGTCTATGCCTGTGACCCTTTTCTGAGTAGTAGTGGGGAGGAAAGGTGGGACTGGGAGAAGAGGAGGAAGGACTGATATGTAAAGTGAATATATAAATTAATTTTAAAAAGTCTACAATCCCAGCAGTTAGCAGAAGGCTGAAAATCAGGACATCAAGTCTATCCTCACTACATAATGAGTTTGCAGTTAGCCTGAGATAAGGCGACACGAATAAAAGAGAGGAAAGATGATGGAATGTGTAGTTCATTTATGAACACTTAAGTATTTCTGCACCAGAGGCAATCCATACATTGCCTGTTTTTTGTCTGTCTGTTTTTGTTTTATTTTCCCATTTTCTTTAATTGCGCTGTCACAGGTTCTTCTCTCTTTGTATTGTCATCAAAATGTATAATGACACCTCATCTTCCCTTGTTAATACTGTAATTTTTTCCTAAGTAAATTTTATTTATTTATTATTTTATTCATTTCTTTTTTCTTTCATTTTTTTAAATTTTAATTTTAATTAATTACACTTTTTCACTTTGTATCCCCCCTGTGGCACCCTCCCTCCTCCTCTCCCAATCCCACCCTCCCTCCTCCTTCTCCACACATGCGGCTCCCCAAGTGCTACTCCTGATGAGAACACTGCAATTCTTGGAGGGCTTTCTTGTATTCCCTTAATACCCTGCTACTTCTTTCACCATTTTTCTTTCGCTTTGACTTCTCTTCATCAAACTAAACAGAAACTTATTTCCCATTCTAGGAATTTCCATCCTCACTGATACCGTTTCTCTTCAATCTGCTTTCACCTATTTTAATATTAAATCATACTTCTTGAAAGAGCTCCCTGTACTTTCTGATAAAATAAAGTGTTTTCATTTTTTTTTCCATCTACACTTGCTACGTTCATTGAAAGTTTTGGAAGCATTATAATGGAAAATTCTATGTTTTTCCTTCAAGTTCTCCACAAAATTTCATTCAAAAGAAAATGTTTAATGACTCATCATTTTCCTATGGGTTGTTTTCTTTCTTAATGCTCTGTAACATTTCAAATTTAACATTGAATAAAATTGAATTTAAAACTTTCCCAAGTTTTCTCTCTTATCTGTTGACCCTTAAAAAAATCTAATAGAATTAAATGTGTCACAGAAACTTTATATTTTCCTTATGTGTGCGTGAATCCCTCTTTGATCCAGCTAAGCATCAAGCTCACACTAAGAGAAAATGCATTATTCTGTTATGCTAATTAGAAACTAAGCTTCCCAAGCAAGGCTAAGGCCTCACCTTTTTTAGGAAACAAAACTTGAATCATCCCGATTGCATCTTCGTTTACTCTCCCACATCCATGCTCTATGTACATTATCTATTTTGGTAAATGTTGGATCTTCACATACTAGAAGAGCCCTGAGACCACTCAGTACCTAATTAAGAGATCTTGAATAATGAAATAAAGTGTGGGGTTCTAAAAAAACAAAAAACTTTTCCATAATCTCACCTTAAAGTAAAGATTTCAAAACTTTAAAAGGCAATTTTCACTACTCTACCTCATTTTCTTACATATATATGGCACTTATTTTTCTATATATTTCTAGTTTCTACATAATTGTAAAGGTAGAATTTCCACAGCTGTCAAGTCAACATTCAGCTTCCTGGGGCACTTCTTTGGTTAATACCCAAATATAACCTAGAACTCTCTTGTGTAAGAAGAATTTAGGTGTTGCAGTGTTAAAAGATGCATGAATAATTAATGGGATAGAGATATGTAGATGCATAATTCAATTGTATTAGACAAATAGATCAGATATGTTAGAGCCACTGTACTGGGGATAGATGTGTGACTTCTTCAGCATTACTGAAATATGGGGCTGAACAGTGCTGGTGCACACAAGGATGAGTTACTACTGTGACCAGCAGAGATATAATAACAGCATGAATTATTGAATTGGCATCTTCCTGAGACAGCTTTGGTCACAGCCTTGCTATGTTCTGGAGATGAGAGAAAGAGATTTGTGTGATGTAAATTTATAATCAAAGGGTGTTCACGATGAAAGATGACCTCCAAGGTTGTGAACCTGAGCAGGAGACTGTATCATCATAGGAAAAAGGAGCTGTGAAATATGGATCATTTTCCAGTTAGTACTTGGAAGCCAAAGAAATTCCACTCATACAGACTTAACTCTTAGAAAGTTTTGTGCAGACAGAGACAGAAAGCAGGAGTCCTAGCAATCAAGCATAGAGCTACATGGGTAAGGATTGATAACTTATGCAATGTTAGCATAACATGCTTCTTGAAACTATGTCCAAGATAAAATTAGAAATTCTTTATAGTTCCCTGAGACTTCCTCCACCCAACCTCACACAAACAGATGCAGATAGACAGAAAGATAATGGATAGATAACAGATAGAGAGATGAGAGATAAAAGCAGACAACCAGAAATAAAGAAATAATGACAGATAAATAGACTATAGAAAGACAGACAGATGATAAAATTTGAATATCTGGTACACAGTAAGCACACCTGGGTTCCCTGTGTAGCAAGTGGATAAATTTGTGAATGAATTATTTTTTTCACATGAATAGTTCAATCAAATGCTGTGAAACAGGCAAGTGATTTGAAGTGTATACTCTGGCCCTGTGAAACATTGTTTTTTCTCCAGTTCAGCTAACTGAGCCAAAGGAACCCAGGTTCATTGAGGACACATTCTTCTGCCATCACTGCCTACAGGCTGAGAGATGGATATATATGAAATACATCATTCTTTTCCAGACAACAAAGCAACTTTCAAAGGAGGCTGTTAAACTGCTGCCTCCTGTTTGATCATCCCATCCTCAGTAAAGTAAAAATGACAAATGGTCATTTTTCTGCATGGCATTATTTTAGTTCAATGACTATTTCAAGAAACAATAGGTCAAAAGCCATGAAAGAGATGGAATGATGAAAGAAATCACCCTATGATACCAGAGCAT
Source organism: Rhombomys opimus (assembly GCA_010120015.1). Taxonomy (NCBI): domain Eukaryota; kingdom Metazoa; phylum Chordata; class Mammalia; order Rodentia; family Muridae; genus Rhombomys; species Rhombomys opimus. The sequence continues at coordinate 2,508,759 of REGO01000154.1, read as the reverse complement.
GATACGTCCAATCTCCCTAAATTCACAGAGAAACTATTATTAGATGTGCAGGGAACTTAGGAAAAATTGTTTATAGACATAGTTTTAATTTAATGTAACAAAATAGTAATACATAGATTTATACCATGCAATAAGACAGTTTTATGCCTATACATAATTTCAAATTACATATGAAAAATACAGTAACTCAGATTAACGCATATGTAACATACGATCAATTGCACAAAATTTCCTGGCTGTTAAAATTGTGTTTTATAGCACCAATAACAAATGTAATAAAATGTGTTTCCTTATTAGGTCTCTCCATTTTTTTTTAAAGAAAGGCAATAACCTAAAATTGTTATCTGCAATATAGCATAAGTTTCTTTTTAAAAAGAAAAATTTAAAATTTTAAGTTTAAGAACTTAATTATTCTTATATTGTATAATAAAAAGAACAGACTGTATTGACAAATTAATTTCTAAACATCCCACCCTCATACAATTTTGCTTTTCATTTTCCTGTAAGACAACAAAGATACATCAAAGAAAATAAGAACGGACGAAACAGGTTTAGATAAGAAAGTTATAACCTATGAAATGTCAGAATCAAGGAAATGTTTAGTTTATTGTCATGAAGATGTTGAAATCATTATTGTTCTATTTTTGAGTAATTAATTTTCAGTGTTTTATTGACTTAAACAGAAACTGTCCAAAACTTGTACTCCAAATAGTCACTACTAAACTTCCTTATATTTTTCTCAACCCTAGCATAGATTTTGTGTTTCTGACTACAGGTATCATGATGCGTCCAATCACTCCTTCACAAATCACCTCATCCTTCTGCCATTTTCATGAAAGGGAAGAAGGTAACATCTTATTGGAAGAGTGATGGTCATTCAGTCAATTAGGTAACATTCAGTATAGTTTAAAAATTATTTTCTTGACAAAATGGTGAGCATATTTCGGCTTCAATGGAAAATAACATTTTTTTTTTAAATTCTCTACAGAGAACTCTATACTCTCAAGGTTTTTTATACACTCAAGTCACACAGAAGAACACTTGGTTATAAATAAGGAAGAAATAGATACAGACAAGCAGGCATGAAAATTTCCTTCAAAGTTGGTAGACACTATTGAATACTATTCATTATAATGCTCTAAGCTTTGATTTTTATACAGTTTTAAAAATGCTAGGAAATCAGCAAATCTGACTCAGAATGGCCTTTCATCACCACTAATTTTAGATACATAGGATTTTTTTAATAAAGATTATCGGGAAGTGCATCTGCATACCTATATGGGCAATATCTCCTGCTAGAGCTTGAATAGCTTTTTTTGCAGAACGTTAAATGCACAGGGTAACTTATTGTATACGAATGACAAAAACATGTGGCGATAGATACAAAGAGCCACAGTGAAGCCTGGGAGAAGACATATTTACATGCTTTGACTCTACTAACTGACCATCAGTTTTCTTTCAAGTCTCATTTTCTATCCCTTGCATGCACAAACTGATTTAAATGTTTTCTTAAATGGAGGCAATTTTGATATTCAGAGTCATATTAGGACACCTTTTTCTGATGCGTTTATTGAGAGTGAGTTCTTGCCTCCAAGAGCCAACTACTTTTGAGATTTCTAGTTTCCTTGAAACTTCTGATGTAGCTTGGCAATTGACATCTTTAAATTACTGATGACCTGTGGTATTAATCCTGCCACCTTGCTGATGTATGTCTGCTCCGCCATGGTAATCAGGTCCTTTCTGCTCGTCATAATCCCATTAACAAATTGAAAGATAGAACAGGATTTTTTTTAACCAATTTCTTTGACAGGAAGCAGTGCAATGGGGATATAATTATGGATTATGTCTTTTATTATACACTGGAGCAAGTACACATTTGACTAATTAAAAACACAGTGTGAATATTCAACCGCATTGAGCTACAAATGTTTAAAGGCTGTCTGTTACAGCTGAAAATATATTTTGGTCTCAGAGAAAAGCTCTTGTCAACTTGTATGAAAAACTGAGTTCAAGAATTGAGGATTGCACATTTCTGTGCTGGCAGATTTACAGGGATCTCAGCATGTAAACACTTGCTAAGCTTGCACTCAGACAAAGCAGACCTGAAGGGTGACAGGACTTTAAAGTGAAGCTGAGAGAGTGTGAAGAAAGAAGTCAGGTATTCAGGTGCACTGAGTCTCCCAGGTAAAACTAAGAAGAAACTTAAATAAACCGAGGTCTGGGAAGAAATTATTGTACTGTTTATTCTGAGGAGGCAGGCTGGAGTTGTAGAGAGGTTGTCATCTACAAGAAATATAATCCCACAGGCAGAATCTCAGCAAAAGATCCAGCAGGTGAATTGTGTCTCCATTATCCCAAAGTAGAATGGCATGAGGACAACCAACATTTGGGCAACATTTTAATACAGGATGCAGTGGTTACCACTTGTGGAAACTGTGATAAAAGATGAATATTGCCAAGAAGTGATATGGGATTGCAATCTGACTGACATTCCACATCAGAACTCTTTTAGAGACAGGGCAAGGACAATGAAAGACTAGGTCTGGCATCTCAAAGAACTTTTAATCTAGATGAAAATACACATTAAATTAAGTGGCATAAATAAAGGCTTAAAGCACAATAATAAAAAGTCAAGATGCCTTGCCTACTAGGGCAGTTGTGAGAAGGACACAGCCTTCCCTGATGAGACAGCATTTAAGTTGATTGTTGCAAAATGAAGTGAGGGGTTGATGTTTTTCAAAAAGAAAAACAAAAAGGATTGGAAAGAAAATCATTGATTCAGTGTTAAAAAGGGAAAAACATTGGTATATGAATGAACAGAAAAGATGATGGAGAAGTTCTGGAGTAGATGAGACAAAGCCTTTTCTTACCATTACACAATCACTATTGTTTAACCTCTTCTCAGCATACTTATCTAGTTTGAGATTAAATCATTTTTATTGATATTGAAACCATATTCCACTAATTTTGAGAAACTGATATGTTTATAACCCAGAAAAATTATTTAAAACATGTTATTGACCTCTATGGATAAGAATAGTTTTCTCTTCAATATAAGCAATAAGTCTTCATTTAGAAAATATGTCATTGGATCATAGTTTGTTTTCCTGCTTTATATACGTCAGTCTTTGGGACTCAAGTCTGGGCTGAAGTCAAATGTCAATCAGCAATACTCAGCTGAATTTTGAGCAGTCGTTGTGTTATACCTTGTCAGAGCTTAGAGGATAAGAATTACACTGTTATACTCTTGTGGTGGGTACAACATGCTTGCTGTTGTGTCGGCAAATAAAACATGAATTGAATCAGCTACTAAAATTTGCACCACATTCACGTTGTCCTACATCCTTTATCTCTTGTGTAATGCAACCCTCACTAACTTCCATTGTGATAATCCTTTTCCAAGTGGTCTTCCTTTAACTAATTTTCCCAAAGCAAACATTTTTTAAATTATTTTTTTCCTGTATCTTACCATTGCAGAGGCTGCCAAGGGCTATGAAAAGAGAGGCCACCCACTTACCATGTGTCTCAAGGCGAGGACCACACTCTTGACTCTCCCTGCTTTGTCTCATCTACTCCAGAACTTCTCCATCATCTTTTCTGTTCATTCATGTAAGAATGTTTTCCCCATTTTAACACTGAATCAATGATTTTCTTTTCAATCCTTTTAGTTTTTCTTTTTGAAAAATGTCAACCCCTCATTTCATTTTGCAACAATCAACTTAAATGCTGTCTCATCAAGGAAGGCTGTGTCCTCACAACTGCCCTAGTAGGCATCTTGACTTTTCATTATTGAACTTTAAGCTTTTATTTATGCCACTTAATTTAATGTGTATTTTCATGTAGATTAAAAGTTCTTTGAGATGCCAGACCTAGTCTTTCATTGTCCTTGCCCTGTCGCGAACATGGAGGACACTACCTGCATAAAATATGCAATGGAGATGTGGAGTACATTGGTAACTCATAAGGTCATCTACAAAGCTTCATTACACTAACTTCCTTAGGCTAAAGGATCCTGAACAGTCTGTTCCATTTGAATGAGACAGTGTCCTTTATCTTTCATCCAAGCTTTTCTAGCCGAGGGGAAAATTTCTTCATGATGTTGTATGCTTACAGTTTGTGTTTGCATGATAAAGTCCCATGTATCATTCTGTTTATGCATACAGCATAATTTCTTAGTGAATTAAGGTAGTTGATTTCATTCATTTTTGGAACTTGATAAAGTGAGAAACAACAATCACTTTTCTGGAGGTTTTTCTTTTTATGTGTCTATGTTTTCAATAAGAAAGAATAGTTACTACATTAAAAGTACATACATGTGGTTGTGCCAACTTGAAAGCACATCAAACTTTGTGAAAATTATCTTCTGTTTTCCTGAACAAGAGATTCAAAGATTTTAATGCACATATTCAAAAGCAGAAAACTGTTTTTGTCTTTGTTTTGTTTTGTTTTGCCTTGAATTAAGGATTTGTTCTTATCCAAGTTTTAAGGAACTATTTACAAAGGTTAAATTATTTTCCCTTAGTGAGTACCATATAGGCATTTATTCCTTAACTACCTTATCTTCCAGATTCAAGAAAAGACCTAGGCCAGTAGCAACTACCCTACAGGTATAGCATCGACCACTGCAAGACCATCAGAAGAAAGCTGTAACCAACCCATATCCAAGAGCTTCATTTTAAAGTTGTCTTAAATGTGAAAATTAAGAAAAGGCATCTGGCTTAGGTACTGAGAAATGCTTTAGGAAGTTATAATAGACCCTCTCTAAGTATTCTTTTCCCCACATAAATGACCCAGTTTTTCAAGCTTTCTTTTTTTTTTTTTATTCAAGGTTACTACATTTCCTGCCTGCCTACAGGGACTATTAATACCTTCTAAAACAATGGAAAGGGAGGTAAATAGGTACAGTATCATATATTACCAGAGCTCCAATTATCCATGGAGATCATGTAAGAGCACCATTATTTTCATGATGGAGAGCCTGTGGCCCAAGATGTCTCTCTTACTGGAACAAGTACCCTCAATAGTGCAGTGTTTGTTCCACAAATTGCCTGGTTCTGATTATAGCATAACCTAGCTGGCTGTATGTGTCAACATTTTTGAAGTCTAGAAAGAGCTTTGGATTCTTGGGAGATGCTGGCAAGCACAGGGAATCTCTGATACCAGATGTATCATTCCCTAAGGATCAGATCTCTACAGTTTCTAGCAATATCAGAAACTAGTCTATGCTTCATATAGAGAGCAGCCCACACAATATGTTTATCTATGCCCCCATGTGCATACATAGAAATCCTGACTGCCAGAAAAATGCAAAAAGCGAAATGATCAGGTGTAGATTTAAACCAAAGAGATTCATGGTTTTCGATTTCAGATACTTTAATTCTTTGTGACATCTATTATCCCTAAACTTACCATTATTTTCATGGCAATGTCATTTAGCTCATAACTATTCCGAGTAGTATGTGAACATGGAGGCTAAGAACTCTAGAGTGTTTGAAGACTGTTGGCTTATTTCACAGTGCTGCAACTTTCTAAAAGAAAACTTTAAGAACTCCAGATGCATACACTCCATAGAAAATGACAGTAAAAAGGAACATTGTGTTAAGATCTAAAAATAATTTTGGGAATACAATTCAAATATTAATATTACAAAAAAAATTAAAAGTAGAGAGCTAACTCTAAAAGTTAGTTTTGTAAAGGACTCAATAATAAAAGAGATAGTAAAATAAGGAAGATAAATGAACAAAAATACAAGTCGACCAGGGTGGGGTTGTTAAGAGTGCTTGGTGTGCTTGCAGAGGAACACAGCTCAGTTCCAAGAGCCTAAAACAGGTGCCTCACAACTGCCTGTAAATCCAGCTCCCCTCGAAGAACTTCCTGTTCTGACTCCTGACTTCTGTAAACACTACACATGTGCATTTACACACGCGTAAACACACATACACTCATAATTAGAAACAAAATATAGCTAAAGACAAAGTAATAGAAAAAACAAAATTGCTGTTACAATTTGAGGAACTACACACTATTATTTAATATCTGTTTAGTTAGTAAACAAAGGGTGACCCAATACTACACTCTAATGGGAGAGGCTTTGTGCTCTGTTTTGACTCAGTGCTTGCAAACTAAGCATATCCTCACTTCCTTTGCATTATTTCATTGATGATTAATTTTGCAATAACATAAGAAGACAATTTGGAAAGTAATCTATTTTAATTCCTGTGTATGTGTCTCCAAATTTCAGTGATCATTTTTTTCTTAAACATATTAACACAGTGATCACATGAATGTACTCATTTTTTCATGGTATCTTAGTATATATTTACAAAAAATTAGTGAAGGAACACATTTCCAATTGTGAAGCACATTCAGAAACATTGATATTTTTAAAATAAATTTATATTTTTTATATTAATTACAGTTTATTTACTCTGTATCTCAGCTGTAGCCCCATGTCTCATTCCCTCCCAACCCCACATTCCCTCCCTCATCTCCTCCCATTCCCCTCTCCAAGCCCACTGATAGGGGAGGTCCTAATCCCCTTCCATCTGACCCTCGTCTGTCAGGTTTTATCAGGACTGGCTGTATTTTCCTCCTCTGTGGCCTGGTAAGGCTGTTCCCCATTCAGGTGTGGTGGTCAAAGAGCCAGCCACTGAGTTCATGTCAGAGACAGTCTCTGTTCCCCTTAGTAGGGAACCCACTTGGATACTAAGCTGTCATGGGCTACATCTGAGCAGGAGTTCTAGGTTATATCCATGAAAGGTCCTTGGTTGGAGTATCAGTCTCAGAAAAGACCCCAGATACTTTGCCTAGATATTTTGGTTCTGTTGCTCCCCTCCTGTAGCTTCTGTCCTCTCCAGGGCACTCTTCTTTCATAGGATTCCCTGCACTCTGCCCAAAGTTTGGTTAAGAGTCTCAGCATCTACTTTGATACACTGCTTAGTAGAGTCTTTCAGAGGCCCTCTGTGGTAGGCTCCTGTCTTGTCTCCTGTTTTCTCTTTCTTCCAATGTCCATCCAGTTTGTCTTTCTGAGTGAGGATTGATCATCTTACCCAGGGACCTCCTTCCTGCTTAGCTTCTTTAGGTGTACAGATTTTACATTGATAGTTTTATCATCACTGATTCACGGTGTCATTACAGGTTTGTTGGAATAGTGGTAGGTAGTTAAATATTATCAAGTAAAGCAAAAGAAAACAAAGTAAGATTAGGAGATGTTCCTGTGTTTAACACTGCTCCTTTGCTTTGGCAGGCATATGTGAGCATATTCAATCTTCTATCATTCTCTTTTTAAATATTTGCTATTTTTGTAGAAAAAGAATAATTTTAAAAGATACTCCTGGGGCTGAATAGGTGGCTGACTGGTTAGGAGCACTAGCTGTTTTGCTAGAGGACCTGAGTTCAATGCCCAGCACAAACAAGGCAGCTTACAGATTACAGGGAATCCGACACCATCACATAGACATACATACAGGCAAAACACCAATGCACACAAAAATAAATAAATAAATCATGAAAATAAATAAATAAATCTTAAAAAATTGATATTCTTAAGAATGTTAATCATGTTTCTAAAAGTTTTAAATTATAAATCTTAATCTCTTTCTTTATCTTTCTCAAATGTGTGTGTGTGTGTGTGTGTGTGTGTGTGTGTGTGTGCATTAAAAGGGCACTTGTTCCCATGTGTGCACATGTGCAGGTCCATACATATGAGCGCATTTCTGTTTAAGACAAAGGTTGATATTGGCTGTTTTATTCTTTAAAATAGTATCTCTCGTTGAATCTGGAACACACAGATTCAGCTAACATGGGTGTCCAGTGAGTACCAGGGCTCTTCCTGTCTCTCCTTCCTCAGCGTTAGGATGGCATATATGAATCATTAACCCTGACTTTTCAAGCAGGTGCATGGGATCCAAACTCAGGTCTTCATATTGTGTGACAATCACTCAATGTATCAACTCAGCCTTCTTCCCAGGCCTTGCTGTTGTTAATAGAGCTTAAATGCTCTATACTATGGGGGGTATTTTTGAAACACTAGGGCACAAGGATGTTACTATCTGGGGGAAGGGTAGTTATCTGGTTTGTCTGCAAAAAGAGGAGGGTTTCTGAGTGTGAACTTGCATAATTTATTAGCTCAATTCACACAACAATCAAGATAACTTAAACAAAGAAGTTGCTGGGTACAGGATAAGGTATAGAGTAAAGGGCTGGGCTGGGATTACTGTCTACAACTAGGTATTCATTATGTTTGCTGGAGAATACCCCAACTATATTTATGGAAAAATTCAATTTTGATATTTTTCTAGTAAACCGTGAGTTTACCTGGCTTTGTTAAAATATCTGGTGTTTCCTGAAGTTAGAGTCCCCAGATCAGTATTGATCTCAAATTATTTCTCTGCTCAGTAAGCCTGAATGTGGTCATAGGCAGAGACATCAGAAATCAGTGCAGGTAGGCTTTATTCGGAAATCTGTAAATGAACACCTGCATAGCTACTTGCAGAGCTAAAGGTTGGGTTATTTTATTTTTTCATAACTAATCACTAAACACTCAGATTCAAAACTCTAAGCAGAAATTAGGTGGTCATTAAATAGTGACACAAAAGTTATATGGACTCAACTGGAGAAATGGGACCAACATAGAGACTTCTCCTTTGTGATTCCAATCACGTAAGCCTGTGACCCAATTAACGCTAAAGAACCGGCCCTAACAGGATGGCAACTTGTCACTTCTAGCACTATAAAAATAAGGTTTTCTGGATTTTCAACAATTTGAATTAGTTAATCCCTGATCACAAAGATTTAATAACATACAGAAGAAAAAAAAAAAACTTTACTCATCATTTGAGTTACGCAGAATGCCTAATAACAAAACTCACTTGAGGTAATATGAAAAGCGATATTTCATTCTTACCAAGCACAAGTGTGGTTGCCAGGGACACAGGGCAGACCCTGCCTGTACTCAAGGCATTCCTACCTCACAGTGCACCCCCAACACCATCTCTGTAAGACAGTACATTGCCTAATTAATTGTTCACACCTCATTCTTACTGACATCAGCATTGCCTTTGTGAGTTTTATTTCAGATTGTTAAAATATTTTCATCTTCAATTGTTATCCCCCCTTTGTCATCTTCTAGTCAGTTTGTCTAGTACAGCAATTCTAAAACGCACCTCTGAAATTACAAGCTCATTTCTAAGATGCTTCAGTGGCAACTCATTTCCTTTGGCACATAATCTAAGTCTCATGTGGTATTCAGTTTTCTCTGCTTATTTCTCTAGCTATTTCATCATTTGTTGTCCACTGATTCTTTACCTTGTCTTCCTGAATTTGTTCATACCCAACTCTGCTCAAAGTGCTTTTCTTTTCTTCTTCTTTTTCTTTCCTGTGTGGATTTTGTATTCATTGGATCATCTCATTTATTAATGGGTATATACATATTCATATGCATATAATAGGCCTATCTATTTTCTCATTACTGTTAAAATTTGAAAACCCATAATTTTCTTAGTAATTTTTAATATTTTTTCTTTATTGAAAGTAGATTCTTTTCTCATACAATACATCTGAACTACAGCTTCTCTGCACATGCTTTTCATTGTAAGGTCATGTATGTGTTGACCAAACAAGATCTGGTTTTACTGCTAATGTTACCTGACATGCATAAGGCGTCCATTAGATTCTGGTCAGGAGTCTTTTCTGGGAAGCTTATTTGTTTGACCTCACATACATGGAATTCATAGCCATCCATCTTTCCTCTGAAAAACCCTGTGGTACACTATTTTAGGGTTTGTCCTAATCTTTCTGACAGTTATTTGTGTTTTCAAATGCATGGTCATACCCTAGAAGTTAAGAACTCTATGTGGCTCCCCATTGTTTCCTGAGACAGACTCTCGTCTTTGATCCTGTGTCTAATATATGGAGGCGTGTCCCAAGTTGATCAAGGTCAGCTGTGAAGGAATGAATATATGGTGATAATTCAACTTTATGGATAAAAATCATATGGATAAAGCTATCACGATATAAAATCAAGTTATTATGTAACGGAATACTGAGTGAGTAGAAAACAGAACAAGAGATAAAAGTTTTCAAAAATATTTTATTTACTGTAAGTATATATATATTCTCAGTCTTTTACATGTGTGTTTGTGTCTGCCTACACATCTAATGTAATTTGTATTAAGACTATGGAAAATATTCTTATGTGATAATATAGAATCTTTATGGCAATGAAAACATATGAAGGCATGCATAATAATGGATATGCAAATGTTATTTATTTTCTGTTATTATTGATATCGAAATGCAATATTTTAAATATTTGTCACATTTTATAACAATGTTTATAAATTTAAAACACAAAACCTTACCTTTCGAAGGTAAAATTTTTAAAGAGACAGAATTCCTATAAATACTTTAACTTGATTTACCAACTATAGTTTGTAGAAGAGGCTGTAATGTCTATTCTCTGTTATTGCTGTTAGAGTTTTGGGTGGTCTGAAGTTATTTTGACCTTTGCATTGCAGAAGTATTCTCCTTCACATGAAGAAACTGACCTGGTTTCCTAGGTAAAGAGATCGTTTTTATCGAGAAACAAAAATGTGGGTACTAGAAAAGCAGAGGAGACCCAGAGCAACACACTTGGCATTTCTTCAATTTAAGAAAGTTTTTGAAAAAAGTTTAATGCACCAGAGTGGGTGTATTATTAATAATTCCTTTCTTGTGAAACTCAAACAGCTAGATCTGCTTTCAGCTCTTTCATGTTTTCTCTTTTGCTGATGTAGCAGCAAGCAGAAGATTGAAAGTAGAGCTAAAAGAAGCCTGGAAGCTCAGCCTCTGGGCAGTCGTTTTCAGTATTTATGAGTGCCTGTAAATGGCTAGTGAGCTAGTGGTAGCACCATTGATTCTATTTTTAACAGTTGACTTCCTCACAATCAATGGCATTGACCAAACCAACTGTCAAGTCAGCAGCAACAAGGGATAGCCATGCGGCAGCCGGCAAATATGTGTTGTGGCACCAGGTGGGTGTCCCTTTCCACAAAGCCTTGAGCCTGGGAACAGGTCCCCTGGCACTAGATATGCTCAACCTCTTCTTTTCATTGATGGCTGACCCCATTACCGTAGAAACTTGATGGCCAAACGCCCAGAAGCAAATTGTGCAGCTCTTTGGCACCCTCTGGTGACAAGTCTGCCTCAAACCTAAAATCCTCCTGGGTTTCAGAGCACTGGACACCTTTCAGGCCCACCCAGAGCTGTTGGCTTCTTCTGATAGCAGAGGTCCTGAGGAGGAAGTCCTTTCTCCTGGTCCTACTTTTCCTATTGGTTAAGAAAAACATAGTTGTAATGATGTCTCCATCTCACAGTGGTCTTAAAGAGGAACTGGCAACACCAAGTCAGTGCCTACTCCCAGATGGGTAAGATGAAGGTGACCTGTTTTCAACTTTGAAATACATTGTGGATTATCTTGCTTATGTAAGAGTCATGGACTTAACTCAAGGTATATTACTAGAGGAAGGGTCTGATCCACAAGGAGGTAGAAACTCAGCTAGCATAATTGAAGACCGACCTAGTAGAGCATAGAACTCAGACACACAGCCTGGTCTTCATTCTCCTTTCAGTTGGAAATGCAACTTTGGCCATATGAACGCTCTCTCTGGACCTTAATCTGCTCAACCATAGAGTACGGAGGAAGAATCATGGAAGGTGTGGATCTTGTGAGGCTACCCAGGCAGGGCTCTAAGCTATCTACTGACTGCTGATGAGTACATGGTAGTCCTTTGGTTTTAAGAGTTGAATCTTTTAATGACAAAACATTTTAAGTGCTTTGTATATACAATCAATTTCCAGTGTTCCTACGAATATCCAATGAATGAGACTCTTGTACAATCCTGAAAACATGGCAAGAATGGTAGAGTCTCATTTTAAACTCTCACAATTATGTATTTTAAACTAGTATTGGTATTTTAATAAAATGTTCTCCTTTATAAGACTGGCCTTAAGCAACATATGAAGTGAATTAGAAAGAAGGATTTAACAGAAAACTCCAAAGCATTCATCATATAAGTTTTCCTCTTAAGCCTCCTCACTTATTAAGATCTGCCTAGGTACCAAGTGTTTTAGATTCCTCATTTTATTTAACCCTCCTACCACTATCCCAGCAAGGTAGACTTTATTATTCTAATTTTGTAGAAAGAGAAATTAAGACTTAGAGCTGCAAGGCAGCTTGTCTAAAAGAAAACACATCTCATAGGGCTAAAATTAAGGTTATGTTCCAATGGAAAACAGAGTCTGATTTTGCCTGACAGAATCCACTTAGTTTAGCCTCTTTAGCAAATGGGGAGAATTCAGATATCTTGACTCATTGTTCAGACCCCGCGGCTCATCATACACTGTTTTCTACAACTGGCTGATTGTAAGAAGTTTCAGAAGCAAAACGTCAAGGTGTTCTACATTTCACTGCCAAGGAGCAGTCTGTAGCCAATGAGGGGTCCTCATGCATTAGTAATTGTAATCTACAATGGAATGGGTTTAATTAGTCATTTCCCCTTTTCACATATGTTAGCCTGTGTGTTTGTCGGGGGGATGTATTCAAAGCCATTTGTGTTCTGCATCCTCGAAGCCAAAACAAAAGCCCAACAGAAACACAGTGCTATGAGTGAATGCCCATTCTGTATTGTTTCATTGCTGATAAATAAATGATGTGACTGTATCACACATGACATTACTTCACTTCAGCTCAGCTCCATGTTTCTGCTTCTGAACAGATCTAGGACTCTAAAGTCTCAGGGGACAAAGACTCTGTCCTTAGCCTCTTCCAAAGAGAGGCATCAATGTGCCCTCCTGAGCACATGAAAAGCCATTTGCCTCCCACAGCACTGATACTGATAAGCATGTGGGAGTTACTGTCCTTGCCTTCAGGAGTCATGTTCTGGATGACCGGTCAAGAGTTATTAACCATAAGAGACTGCAGTATTTTCAAAACTGTAAACTCTTTCATAACTCACAGATATGGAGACAAGAGATAGACAGTGACAAGTGTCTTTTCTTTGTTTTTAATTGTTGGGTAGTATTCCATTGTGTAAATGTACCACACTTTCTATGTCCATTCCTTGGATGAGTGACATTTAGGTTGTTTCCACGTTCTGGCTATTATGAATAAAGCTGCTATGCACATAGTTGAGCAAATGTCCTTGTTGTACGATTTAGCAACTTTCAGATATGAGCCCCAGCAGTGGTATAGCTGGATCTTGATGTAACAGTACTCTTAATATTCTGAGAAAAGGCCAGATTAATTTCCAAAGTGGTTGTACAAGTTTACATTCCCACCAGCAATGAATGCAGGTTCCACTTTCTCCACAACCTCTCTAGCATGTGTTGTCACTTGAATTTCTAATCTTAGCCATTCTGATGGGCGTAAGGTGAAATCTCAGGGTCCCTGAGGACTAAGCACATTGAGCACTTCCTTAAGTGTTTCTCTGCCATTTGATATTCCTCTATTGGGAATTCTCTGTTTAGCTCTGTATCCCATTTTTAAATTGGATTCCTTGATTTGTTGCTGTTTAACCTCTTGAATTCTTTATATATTCTGGATATTAGCCCTCTGTCAGATATAGGATTAATGATGATCCTTTCCTAGTCTGTAGGCTGTCGTTTTATTCTGATGGCAGTGTCCTTTGCTATACAGTAGCTTTTCAGTTACATGAGGTCCCATTTATTGATTGTTGATTTTAGAGCCTGTGCTGTTGGTGTTCTGTTCAGGAAGTTGTCTCCTCTACCAATGAGGTCAAGAAATTTGCGGGCAATATGTGGGAACTAGAAAAGATAATCCTGAGTTAGGTAACCCAGAAGCAGAATGACACATATGGTATATAAACACTTATAATATTATTAGCCATATAATATAAGATAAACATACTAAAATCTATAGTCCTAAAGAAGCTAAACAACAAGGATGACCCTAGGGAAGTTACTGAAACATTACTCAGAAGGGAAAACAGGATAGAAATTGGAAGTATGAGAAGACAAGGAACTGGACAGGAACCTTCCATAGGGGGCTTCTGAAAGACTCTACCCATCAGGGTATGAAAGAAGATGCTGAGACTCATATCCAAACTTTGGGCAGAATTAGGGAACCTAATAGAAGAAGGGAGCCATAGAAAGACCTGGAGGAAACAGGAGCTCCACAAGAAGACCAACAGAGCCAAAAATCCTGGGCCCAGGGTGACCTGTAGAGACTGATACTCCAACCAAGGACCATGCATGGAAAGAACTTAGATCCCCTCCTCGGAGGAAGCACATTGGCTGCTCAGTTTCCAAGTGGATTCCCTACTAAAGGGAGCAGGGGCTGTATCTGACATGAGCTCAGTGACTGGCTCTTTGATCACCTCCAGCTGGGGGGTGCAGCCTTGCCAGGCCACAGAAGAAGATAATGCAACCATTCCTGATAAGACCTAATAGGCTAGGGACAGATAGAAGGGGAGGAGGTCCCTCTTGAGGATTATGGGGGGGAGTATAGGAGGAGAAAAAGGGAGGGGGTGGGACTGGAAAGAGATGGGAGGATACAGCTGGGATACAAAGTGAATAAATAAATAAATAAATAAATAAATAAAAAGACAGTGACAAGTACAATGCGCAATGCAGAAAAACAGAGAGGGGGGACAACTAACATAACAAAGACAACCAGGGACTAAAGAATCAAATGTGCAAATGAACATTCAGAAGGACATTCTCCTCCAAAGAAACAGTACTGAAGTTCAACCTTTCAAAAAACAAACGGTGCTATTATATTTTGTTTAAATGTCATTCCATTTTTCTTAGCTTATACTAAATCCCGCATTTTCCTTTCTAATTCTTTATTTCAGGATGACTGGATTCTACTGTGTTTAAGGAAAAAAAATAGGAACTATAAACCTAAATTATAGCCAATCAAATGGTACTCACAGCTCAACTACTAGACAAATTGCAGCTCATGAAATTTGCTATGGGTCAGGAGACTGAGTAATTTTATTTTAATCAGTCTTATTTGAAGCTGGAATGCCGTTACAGCAAATCCTCTGAACAGGATTTTGAAAGGATATAGAAAGTCTTTTTCTTCTTTTACTCCTTGTTTTCTTCTTTCTAAGTAAACTTGAGGTCTTTGGCAGATAATGAGAAATAAAATGCCAAATGGTCAGATTTCATTGCTGTTCTGAATGACAGTGTATCTGGAGCTTATGTGAGCCCTGGTCTTTCTTTCTGTGTAGGATTAAGCCATCTAAATCATGTCTGCAGCATTCATTTACATTATTAAATCCCATGCAGAGTTCAGGCCCAGCCCCAGGACCACAAGCATACTGCTGATCTCTGGGCTTTTCCGTGGTTCAGATTTTCTGGGATGCTACTCAATGTCACAGGAGGCCTTGTAAGACGCTACAAGGCAGGATGGGCTGATATCAAAGCCACACAGCTGCCTGTGAAGGAAGGTGGATGCATGAAGAACATTTCAGAATCAGTGGGGTATGTACCAGGCAGCTACGTGTGCTTCCCAGCAGTCCCTGGAATTGGTCATTTGATATTTACTGCATCTCAGAATGTAGTCACACATCCAAAGCAAGAGGAGGAAAAGGTGTCAGAAGTCCAGGACTCCAGAAGTAGCCTGCTTCCCTCTTCTCTCCTCTGTTAAAACCCAGTATGTGAATGGAGCCATGAGGATAAGGAGAAGAGCTGTTTTCAAAAGAGAAGAATTTTGCAACAGCCCAACCAGATATCATTCTGAAGCTCAGTTGATTTTGAAAAACAGTGCTTTTCAGGTCATGTACATACCATGTGCTTGAAAAAAAAAAAAAAAAGAAAAAGAAAAAAAAAACTTGGTTATGGTTGGGGACATTACTCAGTCAGTAAAGTTCCTGTCACCAGAGCAAAAGGACCTGAGTTAGGGTCCCCAGCACCCATAAAAATCTGGGTGTGGTCAGCAAGCTCGGTGGGGGAAGACATGGGCAGATTCACTACATTGCGTTGCCAATGAGCTGTCTCAACAGATAAAGATGTTTTCTCTATAATTTTGGAAACCTGAATTTGATCCATGGATCCCCAGTAAAGACTAAAAGAACTGACTCCACAAAGTTTTCCTCTGTGTCATTGCATGCATGTATACATGTATACAGATGTGCACAAACGTGCACTCACATGCACACACACTAAAATATATGGATGATAGATACTTAGACCATATATAGATACATAGTTAGATGCATAGATAGACACGTAGGTAAATAGATGATAGATTAGATAGATAATATGAAAATCAGAAGAGGAAAGAGCAGTCAACATCACCTTTAGGCCTTCACATGGCTCTAAACATGCAGTTGAATTTCTAATGTGTATGGAGATAAACCGAGAGTCAAAAACAAAAACAAACAAACAAACAAAAAAAACCCAACTTTTCTTAAAATAACTTTGAAAGAGCTTTGCATGCAACTTCCTCTAAATCCTCAAATGGAAAGTACAAATATTCCCTCCCTAATGAGAGAGTTAGAATTGCCATTTCCATATCTTCAAACTACTTTTTCTTTACTTAATTGGAAATCCCTTGACACTGATAATTGTGTTTCTAATAAGCTCTCCTAATTTTCATTTAATGCATTTGCCCCTTATCTAAAACCTTTGATCATAAAGAGAAAATAAAACATAAGGTTATCCAAGAATCCCATCTCTGTCTTCATTGTCTTTTCACCAGAAAATACATTTTATGTTAAGAGAGTGTATTTAAAAAAAAATCTGTTTAGCAAGGTATTTAAGAAATCAAGTCCTTATCACAAGAATTTAATAGTAACGATGTCATTTTTCTCTTGTATTGAAAGCCCCTGAAGCCCACCGGTGAGTTGGCCTATCTCTCAGCCATTCCAACATAGAGGCTTGATTTTTATTTCCTCCAGCATTCTCAAACTCTTTCCTTCCTTTATTATACCACTTACTGTCCTGACATGTTTAGTTGATGGATGCCATTCCCCATGTAAACTCCATGGCTCTCAGGTTGCATTTATGCAGTGGATGTGTTTTTCAATATTTAGAAGTCACAATGTGTTTCTTGTCTAGGGAGCAAAGCTTGCCTTAGAAGAAGAGTCATTCTTAGTTATGAGTTTCCAAGCAACAAACAGATAATCACTTCAAAATATATAGATTTAGCAATAAAATGCTGGCACTGTAAAATTTCAGACAAGGTATTTTCCTTCCAATTTTATTTTTTATTCAATAAAACATATGTTTTATATATAGTGAGGTCATTCCTGATTCGGTTTACCGGTGAGCATACCAGTGGAAAAACATAATGGTGGATTCCATTTAGAAGACTTCCAGAGAGATCTAACTCAAAAGGAATATATTGTTATTCAGTAGGCAGTTGTCATTGTAGTTACCCCAGGCAAGGGCAGAAATAAAATAACACAAGTGGGATACACTTTGAGAAAATTACTGATATGCTGAAGAACTTAGATATCACCAGGTTGCTTTAGAGAGAAGAAACTAGAATTAAAGAACCCTTTGTTCCCTGCCTCTCTTTCCTATACTCACAGACTCATAATGACTAAATAGAAATGAGAACCAACCATCTTAGGACACCTTTGTGTAGTCCTTACATGGATAAAAGAAAAATAGAGAAGTTTCAGAGAAATTTTGACAGGAAAGAATGATCTGTCTCTCGCTGGTGAACTTGTGGTATCTCGCATACCTGATTCACTAATGGCTAGAGCACATAGCCGTGCTGTTGTGGGCTTTAAGCAGGTACCCAGTGCTTCAGGAAGGTTCTAATTCCTTCTTTAAAATTCTTAAATAAAACAATATGTTCACATTTCCAAAACCAAGATAGGAAGCAAGGAATTCATATTCTTCTTTCTTTCTCTCTCTCTCTCTCTCTCTCTCTCTCTCTTTCTTTCTGTCTTTCTTTCTTTCTCTTTCTTTCTTTCTCTCTCTCTGTTTTTCTTTCTTTCTATTTTTTGTATTAAAGTGTTGGCTGCATGATTATTACTTTCCTACCATATTTTTTTCCCTCTGAAGAACCTCAGGAATAACACTGATAATTCCTTAGATAATAAACATATAAGAACATACTTACCAAATCAAACCTACCACTTTGTATCACTTAGAACAATGCTAAAACAAGAAAGTAAAATTGCAGGTAATTTTCTAGGAATAAATTTCAAAGAACTGCATCAAACCAAACAGAGTTGATTAATCTTAATTGGTTGAAATACATCTGATGTAAATAATGCATTTTCTCCCACATATGTCTTCTAGTTGATCAAACAATGCTCAGCAGCATTAGAAACAGGAAAACCCTGTTGGTATGAGGTATGTCATGGAGACAGACACATCGGCTTCAGTAGTGTCAAATCCCGTTTATCTGGACATGAGCAAAGTAAAGCTAAGTCACAACTACTTAATAGGACCCTCAAATGAGATATATTTTAACCAAATTAAAATCTTTAAAGCATGGAAGAGTGTCTATAATGACAAAACCAGGGAAGAGGTAACTTCTTGGCCTGACTTTTCATATTTACCTAATAATTTTTGCACCTCTCAATTGATTGTGGTTTTAGGGAGAGCTGCTTCATTGACTGCAATGTATGCAAGACTATCCCACGTATTTGTTCAGCACTTCAGGACTCTCCCATTTTCTTTTCCATAACATACCTACCACAGTCTTCTAAATGACAAAATCAGGTATCAGGAAAGTGGGAACCCTTTCTACCTAACACATGATTGAATTCTCTGTGACATTAGGAATGCATTTATTTATTTATCTTATAAAATATGATTATTGTTGACTGATATTTCCAAAGGCAGCTGTTCTAAGGCTGTTTTTCCTGGTGGGTAGCAAAGGAAGAGGAAGATATTGAAGTAATCAGCATGTTGAGGTAACACACATTTTTTTTTAATTTTAGAATATAAATATTTTTTATTTTAGAAGAACACACTTTTGATTTTCAGTGCTATTGTGTGAACTCAGGGCCTTCCCTTTCATTTCACTGGAGAGAGTGTCTCTCAGTTCTCAGAGAATACTTAACTCAGTCTGTAGCTAAGCAGGCTTTAAAGTTTTAATCCTCCTGCTTCAGCCCCTAAATATTTAGAATTTCAGGATTTTATATCCAGGCCCAGTTCATCATGTTCTTTCCATCAACCACAAGTTGATGTTTGAAAGTATTCTGGAATAATCACACCTTTTCTACACAGAATTCTATCACACAGAAGTGTTTGTCTTTTTCTACTCCTTCACATTTCTCTACCCTTCCTTTCTGCAGCACTTCCTTCGAAAATATTTGTAAAGCAAAGCCTATTCTGTTGTCAGCAGAAAATTAAACCTAATTTGAAAATCAAAATTTTCATCTATGAAAAATTTTCAATTTAAATAAGAAACATAATCAAATCAACAGTTAGATAATTGTTCTCAAAGATTCAAGTATAGGATCTGTGGTTGAGTCAGTTAGGAATATTTTAGATTCAGAAGGTAATTATAGAGAGGAGGCAAATCAAAGCAGTTTCCTTGTAGATTAGAATCTCTAGTGTCTAGGAAGAAGATATGGTGAGGCTGAGGGTCCAAAGGTAGTATAATTAAATACTGAACAGCCTTATGTGAGATGCCCAGAACATAAATAAATAAATAAAATAAAGCCAACCTTGACTCAAAATAAGAAATGATACAGTGCAATGTCCCTTAGATCAATCTCTTCCTGTCCTTCTTTGGCATTTTTGAAGAATTCTTTTGTTCTATATTTAATGTAAAGTTACAGATGGGGAAGTCATTGACTAAAATATAAAATTTCAAGGCTTTGTGAAAGACTGATATCAAATTAACATATAATAAAGACTTGTTAATGAAGACTTTGAATGGGGAAGCTCTTAGAGACAGACACAAACTGGTATGGGGTCATCTTTGAAGGATGGGGTGGGTCTGCAATAGATATACACACAAGTGATAGTCAAAATTGCAGCAGCTCCTGGATCCTGAGTGCTTTCCTCAGAGTAGATGTGTGACCAATGAGAACAGTAGCTAGATGTGGGTGCATGCTGAAAATTACTGCTTGCTCGGCTTGAAGGTAGAGTCTCCATGGGCTGGAGATCACTCTTGAAATCCTCCTTCCCAAATTGCTTTCAGGGAACTCAGGAAATAAGGAGGTGGAGAAGAGATGCCATGCCCCCACTATTGATATTGATGTCCTTATCAGTCTTCCAACTGATCAATCATGTTACCCTAACTCAAGAGTTTCTTTCCAGAAGCACAATGATTTCACAGGACTCAGTTCCTTAAGGAATCTCTATGTAAGTTGTAACTGATTAATCCAACATGAAAGATACCATAGAATCAAGCCAAATCGCATCATTCTAATTCATATACACACAAACACACACACAAGGGTGTGCATGTGCACACACAGGCATATGCACACACACCATTTGTGTACCAAGTCATCATATCAAATACAGTTCTACATTTTCACTACTCTGAGAACATTTAGTTGAGAAAAGGAACGAGCTTTGGCTCTGAATAGTTCAATATGACTCTTAGTTTCAGCTCTGTAACCTCAGGTTTGTTAGTTAGCTGTGTTGAATCTGTTTCTTCATTGTGGAAATAAGATGAACTATATCGACTTTACATAGTTGTTGTATCAAAGACTATTCCATAAACTGTCCAGTAATGGACCCCTCACATGATAGCTACTTAATAAATGACAGCTATTGCTATAAATCCATCTTCCAGGTTCCTACTTGGCAGTTCACAAGCATGACTGTCCTCCCTCTGGAACTGTCCTATTTCTTCTATGCTCAATCAACATCAATTAATTTTTCTATATTTAATGTGGAATAGAATCTGAGGCTTCATTCTGACTCTGCTACTAGTACATGTAATAACCTTGAGTATGTCACCTAAGTTTCCTGAGCTTCATTCCATATTAAGAAAAATTAGAGTGTCTTAGTGGTGTTGGTGGCTTAAGAAGCATCTTACTGCTAAATTGTATGTCCTTGGCACCTAGAAAAGGTTTCCTATTTTATTGTCTTGTGATAGCAAATCTTTAGTTACAAATAATTTTTGTGGCAATTACAATAATTAATAACTCCATTGACCGGTTTTTCTCTGAAGTCCAAAGGGTACTAGAGAGGAAGAGGAAAAGGTTATACACATGTGAATTTAAGACTCATCTTCAGCTGGGTAACAATGGAGTTCACAATGATGATGTGACATTTAAATCATAATACAAAGTCTGATAATGGCTAGATTACAGCATACTTTAGGACATTATATTATCTTTTGGGATGTAGTTTACCACCAAAAAAAAAAAAAAAAAAAAAAAAAAAGGCAAAATGGTAGAAGAAATACAAGCTTTAGATCCCTGTTTTTTTTTTCTTTTTTTAAACCTTTTTATTTTTTCATTCTTTTTAAATATTAATTACAGTTTATTCACTTTGTATCCCAGCTGTAGCCCCTTCCTTCATTCCTTCCCAATCCCATCCTCCTCCCTTCATCTCTTCCCATGCCCCTTTCAAGTCCACTGAGAGGGGAGGTCTTCCTCCCTTTCCATCTAACCCTAGCTTATCAGGTCACATCAGGATTGGCTGCATTGTCCTCCTCTGTGGCCTGGGAAGGTGGCTCCTCACTCAGGGGTGTCTGTGTGTGTGTGTGTGAAAGAGCCAGCCACTTTCATGTGAGAGAGTCGCTGTTCCTCTTAGTAGGAAACCAACTTGGATACTGAGCTGCCATGGGCTAGAGCTGAGCAAGGTTTCTAGGTTATATCCACGAATGGTCCTTGCTTGGAGTATCCATTTCAGAAAAGATCCCTGTGCCCAGATATTTTGGTTCTTTTGCTGTCATTGTGGAGGTCCTGTCCTCTCCAGGTCCCAGTATCTTCCCCTTCTCTCATAGGATTCCCTGTACTCTGCCCAAAGTTTGGTTAAGAGTCTCAGCATCTGCTTTTATACACTGCTGGGTACAGTCTTCTAGAGGCCCTGTGTGGTAGGTGCCTGTCCTGTTCCCTCTTTTCTCCTTCTTCCATCCAAGTAGGAAGGTAAGGTGCATATAAACTGATAAATACAGTTCGTCTAAAGATCAGATGGCCCATATAAATGTGCAAAGAGAGTGAGCAAAAATAGACTCTGGGGTGTATCAGAGTGGGAGAACATGGGATGTGACCTAGCGAAACTCTGAATCTCAACAGAGAATCTGGCTCTCAGAAGCTGATTTGGAAAACAAAACAAAACAAAACAAAAAATACCGGATTAGGTGTTGGAATGAAAGGATGTACTCTCTCCATTCAAAATACTCATACCTATTCTAACCTGCATAAACAGACAAGCAGTTCTATTTTTTTTGTGTGTTTATTTTTCATTTATATTACTTTGTCTATGAATTTAATATTCAGTAGAGTATGCATAACATAGCAACTATTCTCATTTGTGTATTGGAATTAATAAGCTTTTATGCTACAAACAGAACATAAAAAATACCCCACAGCAGGACTTCAAAGGACAGGGCTCTACCGCATAGAGATGTAGAAACATCCCTTGGCATGGCTAGCATAGTAAATAGCTAGGGATGTTTGGTGGGTTAGTATCAGTTGGCCAAGGTATGACTCCTTGAAGTATTTATACGCATATAAAAAACATTTTAAAGACCTTCGCCATTGTGGTCTCAGGTCTTCAATATTCTTGACTTTAGGCATTCTTTCAAGTTCTTTAGAATGTAGTCATGGTGGGACTGTTAGTTATTCCATACAGTGGTCCATACAGCATCAGGTCTATACCCAGAAGTCAAGGTTTACTTTTTTATGTTGGCACCAGTGGCCAAACAGTCCTATACCATCACAGGCCAGTGAGAGCTTCTGCATTAACTGGATATTTGTGTTTTGGTATTACCTCTGGATACTACATCTACCTATGAGAGAGAGAGAGAGAAAATTGCATTTGCATATTGCATACTGAATAAAAATCCTAGTAGTCTTTCTCTTGTGAAGCACATCTTGATTGAACCGGACTTTTTTTAAATAACACTCATTGCTTTCTAATTTATACATATTTTCATTGATCTTGTGAATATTTAGATCATCTTTTTCACCAATACCTGCCTCTTACTCTGAAACAACAAAAGGGCAATATGCCATCTATGACATGTTTCAACAAAATGTTTCACTCTCTATCAATCCCTAAACTAGGTATATACAACACATTGAAATAAAAGATTCTAAATTGTTTTTATCTAGCCAACTACTTTTACATTATTAATTAAGAAGCACTCTTCTTAGCAACATGTACCTGAAAGACAGAATAGAAAATTTGGACCGCTAACTTGGTGATGAGAGGAGATCAAAAATTTCTTTGTTGATCTGTAACCATCAAATGTGTTTCTTGCCTGTGTAGAATACAAAAGAAATGAAGACAGTTCAGAGTTGAACTTAAGATTACACACACACACACACACACACACACACACACACACACACACCACAGGAAGTATAGTGATAGAATACAAACATTATCATCAAAATTAGCATAAGACTGTTTATTCTATCAATCTCTAACCCTATTTATTCTCCCCTTTTCCAGTAAGGAACTTTTTTTCATTGTAAAAACCCTGCGGTCTCTTGCCCTTTCTTCCCTTACCTTCTGTTTGTATGTAGACAATCTCCTATTCCAGCGTCTGGGGACACTCAATCAATATAAAAAGTATTTCAACTTACAGATATGATCATTCAAAACACAAAACGTTTAGGAAGATAATGTTATTTTAGATGATAATCTTGCTTGGAAATATGTAACAGTGTATGTGAGTATGCATAAAATATGATATTTTACAAAACCTGTGTACATGTAGACCTAATAAGCATTGACAATTAGAAATTGGTATTCAGGAACGGTTCACGTAATATGCAGATTGCCCACCATACTGTATCTCAACCATAAAATGGTAGGTCAATCTTGTAATCCCTTGTTAAAGGACAGCTGCAAACAAATATTTTATGCTTGTTTGTGAACCTTCCCAGAAATGTCCAGTTTGCATAACCAAGAGAGAAGGAAGCCATAGCCAGATGCAGTCACATGCCAGCAAGAACCTCAGAATACCACTGTAGACTGCTGGCATTCAGACTTCAAATCTGCCAAGGAAAGCAGTTAGACCATCCAGCTGCACTGACAACAATGAGAACAGAATTCCCTTTTTACAACGCTTTTGCTGAGCTAAGATTACCTCCTAGGCCCCTGCCTTGGAAATCGCTATCATCAGGAAAATGGGGAATAGTAGTAAGCTCATCAGCTGTCAGTTGAAAGATGTTTGCAATGTATGAGCGTGTGAGGTACGGACAGCAGATTGCATGACAATATTGTTGCAGATAGATCGACTGTCCATCTGCCAAAGGGACTCAACAAGATATGACCCATTGCCTTAGCCACATTCTTCTACCCTAGGCTTTAAGACTTCATACACTTGAATGCCAAGCAGAAGGAGACATGCAGACCTACTAGGCAGCCTGACTTTAAACTAGAAATAAAAAAATCAGCTTCCAAATATCAAAAGGCATTTCCAAATTAACATTCCTTAAAGAAAGCAATTTCCTAACACATTCCAGAATGCATGCATACATAACGTCATAGAACACATATGTACCTTAGTTAGCAATGCATGGAGAGCTTGGGGACCTGCACATTCTCTTTCTTCTTATTTCCCCTTGTCCTGTCTCTTCCAAGTAAGAACTCAATAATATCAGATCTCATATGATGGCATTCTTTTAAGAGCTATTTTTTAATTGCACAGCCTCTTTTTTTTTTTTCTTCAAGTTATAGTGCAGCCGAGATGACAGAATTCTGAGAAATTAATTAATCAAATTAATCAAGCTGCCAGATGCTTAAATATAAAATACTGTAAATTAGATATTGCTTTTGACAGCCACAAAAATAGACTACAATGATCAACTAGAACACACGTTATTCGCTTTTCTTCACTCTATTGGGGTCTATTTTAGTTTACTTTACCTACATCTTTGGATGAATGTGGACTAGGAGAAATTATTAATTTCAGGAATTGAAGCCATGACTTTGGGCCAAGAAGACTTGGTGCGAGAGAGAAATTCTAGCTTTCTTTTTCTTCGCTTGACCTGATGGAGACTTAGTCACCAGTGTTCTTCAGTGGCACTTAGAATTACCGTTTAATATTTAAAGTAACTTCAAAACTTCTAGTTCAGCATGTTGTTCTGATGAATTCAAAGTTATGTTTTCAGTTTTGTGCCTGCGATTCCAAAGGATCTTTAATTCATACTAAGAAGCATCAAGCCAGTGTCATTTTTTCTTTCTTTTTAATAATTAATTAATTTATTCGTTTCTACAATCCAGTTGTAGGCCCCTCCTCTCCTCCCAGTCTCACCCACCCTCCTTCATATGCCCTCCCGTATTCCTCAGAAAAGAGGAACCCCCTACCCACCCACCCCAGGTTATCCAGTCTCATCCTCTTCTCCTGTGGCCTGGTGAGGCAGTCTTGTTATGGGGAAGTGATCCAAAAGCAGACAGCAGCCTCTCTCTGAGGGGATAGCAGTCTTGCCAGGCCACAGAAGAAGACAATGCAGCCAGTCCTGATGCGACCTGATAAGCTAGGTTCAGATGGAAGGGGAGGAGGACATCCCCTATCAGTGGACTTGGAGAGGGGCATGGGAGGGGATGAGGAAGGGAAGGTGGTATTGGAAGGGAGCGAGGGAGGGGAGCTACAGCTGGGAAAGTGAATAAACTGTAATTAATATAAAAACTAATATTTAATTTAAAAACTGAAAAAGCAAAAACAAACAAACAAAAAAAGCAGGCAGCAGAGTCCATATCTGAGACAGCCCCGGTTCCCCTTAGTAGTAGACCCACTAACAGACTAGTGGACTTGAGCTGCCCATAGACTACATGTATATGGAGGACCTAGGTCCAGTCCATGCATGGCTCCTCGGTTTGTGCTTCAGACTCCACAGACCACTCTGGGCCCTGGTTAGGTGCCTCTGTTGGTCTTCCTGTGAAGCTCTTGTCACCTCTATGTCCTTTGGTACTTTCCCCTGCTTTTCCACTAGAATCCCTATGCTTCATCCATACTAAGAAATAGGTTCATATACATCACCATTTACATCAACTCTGGTCATGAAAGATACTGCTCATTGATGATGGTAAGATTTCCCACTGAGCCTTAGGAAAACTTTTGTCTCATTAGACTACTCAAAAATACACTTTGACTATATGAATTCTGCTCTTTGTTTCTGTATTGGAAATGTATTTTTAAAACACATAACCAGGAAACTTAATTTCAAGCCTTGTTGCAATCATATCAACAAACAAAACCATCCCCAAGGTCAGAGAGTCAGTCACCTGGACAGTGTATTTCTCTCATTGTTCCATGTGCAGCTCATTAATAAAGTCTATTGTCAACTGTGACAGACAATTCAGCGATCACTCTCATTTGTCTATCAAAAGGTATGTTTTCATGTTCTCTTTGGAAAAAGAGACTTAAATATATGTCTTTCATGTTACACTCTTATGCATATCCATATCACAAGGTTTTCCTCTTGATAACAGAATAATTACCAAGGCATAATGGTGGTTGTCAAAATACTATTTTCCTTCTAAAATTAGCAGGCATGAATTATGGATTATGAAAGGCAATCTTCTTCAAACGTGGGCTGTGTTATTCAAGGGTAAATAGATCCCACAGGAAAACTTTAAGGAAGTGGTGATGTTTAGCTTGGCAAAGAAGGGATTAAAGGGTGCTCTGAGACCTGCGTCAGGAATATGATGATCTATTAAACAGAGGACAGGTGCCAGCTGCTCCTCAACTCCAGTGAGGATAGAGCGGGAAACTATCTCTGTAGAAGTGAATCAACATATAAGAGCACATCCGCAATTAACCCCAGTTTTGGTTTTCTGAATGTTATTTTATTACTACTTCACCAGAGCCTAGGGGATTAGCGTATAGGGTAAGATTTTATACCTATTAGATTGGATGCTTCCAGGGCATTTTGATATTTATATCTAAGGCACCACAGAGATCCTGTTATGAGCTAAACTTTGTGTCTGGAATTTACTGTAAACTCTCAGCAATTTCATGGTAAAGTGCTTTTTCCTGGTATTCGGGAGGATCTTCTACATGTTCCATAAATACTCCGTGAAGTACATTATATTTCCAACACCAAAACAAAAACTTACAAATGCTTATTGTCTATTTGATATCATTAAAGTTCCTGAGTGTGAAATATCAGTACAAATTTACCTAATTATTTATAGTGCGTTATTAACCACTGTAAACATCTTTTCCCATACACTACCCTACCCTCACCAATGTGTATGTACCTCACCAGCTTGAACATACCTCATATACCACGGTTGCCTATTTTCAACGTCCTATCATGTTGCCAAAAAGTATATGCAGACCATATTGTCCTCTAAGGAAAAGAGAGAGAGAAAGAGAGAGAGAGAGAGAGAGAGAGAGAGAGAGAGAGAGAGAGAGAGAGATTCCATGTGGCAGAAAAGCTAACCAGAGCACCATGCCACATTCTTGTGGGAAATGACTGTATCAGTAATGACACACATTGTGTGTGTGTATGTGTGTGTGTGTGTGTATGCATGTATACATATATATATATATATCAAACTTGACAATGGGAGGTAATTACAAAAGTATGCAAAATAAAATAAAGGGTACATTGATAATAGGGGAGGTGCCTTGCTTCATTTCATTGTAGCTTGTTTTTAGAGACAGAGTCTCATATAGTCTCATATGGTCTTGACTTTGCTATGTAACTGAAGGTGATGTTGAAAGTTTTATCCTTCTGTCTTAATCTTGCAGATGTTGAGATTACAGCTGTATGGCACCACACTAAGCTGGAAGATATTTTCTTTTCTTCCTTTTTTGGGGGGGAGGTGTCAAGACAGGGTTTCTCTGCTGGGATCAAAGTAAAGGAAGCAGGACTGCAATCTACCACAGACTTCCTCTGAAAGACTCTAAGCATTTCCCCTGGTGACTAAGGACGTTGAGCATTTCTTTAAGTTTTCTCTGCCATTCTCTATTCCTCCAATGAGAATTCTCTGTTTAGCTCTATACTCCATTTTTTTAATTGGATTACTTGATTTCTTGCTGTTTAACTTCTTGAGTTTTTTTTACATTCTTTATTAATTACACTTTATTCACTTTGTATCCCCCCTGTGCTTCCCTCCCTCCTCCTGTCCCAATCCCTCCCTTCCTCCCCTCTCTGCATGCATGCCCCTCCCTAAGTCCCTAATAGGGGAGATCTTCTTTTCCTTCCTTCTGATCTTAGTCAATTAGGTCTCATCAGGAGTGGCTGCATTTTCTTCTTCTGTGACCTGGTAAGGCTGCTCCCCCCTTAAAGAGCAAACCAATCAGTTCATGTCAGAGACAGTCCCTGTTCCTATTACTATGAAACCCACTTGGACAGTGAACTGCCATGGGCTACATCTGTGCAAGGGTCCTAGATTATCTCTGTGCATGGTCCTTGGTTGGAGTATCAGTCTCAGGAAAGACCCCTGGGCTCAGATTTTTTGGTTCTGTTGCTCTCCTTATGGAGTTGCTGTCTTCTCCAAATCTTACTGTTTCCCACTTCTTTTCTGCCTGAAGGTTGGCCATTAAGTCTCAGCATCTGCTTTGATAGTCTGCAGGGCAGAGCCTTTCAGAGGCCCTGTGTGTCAGGCTCCTGACTTGTTCTCTCTTTTCTCCTTCTTCTGATGTCTATCCTCTTTACCTTTCTGGAAAGGGATTGAACATTTTAGCAAGAGTTCTCCCTCTTGATTAGTTTCTTTAGGTGTACAGATTTTAGTATGTTTATATGATATGTCTATATGAGTGAGTATATACTGTATGTGTCTTTCTGTTTCTGGGATAGCTCACTCAGGATGATCTTTTTCCAGTTCCCACCATTTACCTGCAAATCTCATGATTTCTTTGTTTTTTTTATTGCTGAGTAATATTCCATTGTGTAGATGTACCACAATTTCTGTATCCTTTCCTCAACTGAGGGAAATGAAGGTGGGAACCAGATGAGGGGAGATCAGGGACAGGAAGATGGAGGAAACAGAAACATTGTGTAGGGGCATTTCTTTAACAAACTGAAGACGTATGACAGGATAGGCTCCTGGGAAGATATTGGGTTGACTCTAACTAAAACTTCTAGTAGCATGGGTCATGGAAACTGAAGAGGTCACCCTCTAATCCTCAAAAACTTCAACACAAAATATGCCTTGCCTACAAGATGTGCAGGAATAAAGATAGAACAGAGATTCAAGAAATATCTATTCAATGCTTGTCCCATTGAGATGCACCCCATGGGAGACATCATTAAAGACACTTTGCAACCCTTGCAGATGGGAGCCTAGCATAACTGTCTTCTAATAGTCTCTACCCAGTAGCAGATGAAAACAGATGCTGAGGCTCCCTGCCAAATGTTAATTGGATAGAGCACAGAGAGCTTTGTGGAAAGTCCAAGGAATGATACAAAGACACAGAGGGGAAAGGAGCTCCACAAAGAAACCAACAGAGACAGCTCACCTGGACCCAGAGGGACTTGCAGAGACTGAAACACCAAGAACCATGCGTGAACAGGACCTAAGCCTCCTACACATATGTGACTGATAGGTAACTTGATCTTTATGTGGGTTTCCTGATAAGGGGAGCAGGAACTGTCTCTAACAAGGACTCTGTTGCCTGCTTTTCAATCACTTTTCTCTGGGGAGGCTGTCTTGCCAGGCCATCATGGAAAGGGATGAAACTTGATATGCTGATGTGGGTTGGTGAGCAGGGGTGAGCATATCTGGGGGGAAGAATGGAGGAGAGAGAGAGAAAAGGGAGGGTTGAAGCTGGGAGAAGAGGAGGAAAGAGGCTACATTACAGATGTAACTTGAATAAATAAATTTAAGAAATAAAGTTGAGAACTGGTATAGAAAAAAATCAAATAATGATCCTGTGTTCTTTCTTTCACAATTTATTTATTTACTTATTTGATAATGTGTTTGTTTACCTACTGAGCATGTGTTG
This sequence comes from Rhombomys opimus, assembly GCA_010120015.1. NCBI lineage: Eukaryota > Metazoa > Chordata > Mammalia > Rodentia > Muridae > Rhombomys > Rhombomys opimus. Next base: position 2,478,746 of record REGO01000154.1, on the reverse strand, counting down.
CCCATACATTCATGGGGATGGAAACTTCAACTATAGTGCAGGAAACCTGATAGTGGTAAGCTATGCTATACCCCATCACCTGTCAATTGTTTTTTTAATATAATTTCTTATTTATTACAATTTATTCACTTTGTATCCCAGCTGTAGCCCCCACTCTCTTCCACTCCCAATCCCATCCTCCCTCCTTCCCTCATCTCCTCCCATGCCCCTGCCCCAGTCCACTAACAGGGGAGGACCTCCTTCTCTTCCATCTTACCCTAGCGCATCAGGTCTCATCAGGACTAACTTTCATAGTTTTTATCTGTGGCTTGGTAAGGTTCCCATCCCCCTAACGGGTAGGTGTTCAAAGAGCCAGCCATTGAGTTCCTGTCAGAGACAGTCCCTGTTCCCCTTTCTAGGGAACCCACTTGGATACTGAGCTGCTACGGGCTACATCTGTTCAGGGGTTCTAGGTGATCTCCATGAATGGTCATTGGTGGGATTATCCGTCTCAGGAAAGACCCTTGGACCAGATTTTTTAACGGGGGGGGGACTGTAGGTCTCCTTGTGGAGCTCCAGATCCTTCCAGGTCTTTCTATCTCCTCATTTCATAAGATTTCCTGCACTCTGCCTAAAGTTTGGGTATGAGTCTCAGCATCTGCTTTGACACCGTGCTGGGCAGAGTCATTCAGAAGCCCTATGGGGCATGCTCCTGTCTTGTTTCTTGTTTTTACCTTCTTCTGATGTCTATCCTGTTTGCCTTTCTGAATGAGGATTGATCATCTTGCCCAGGGTCCTCCTTCTTGCTTAACTTCTTTAGGTATACAGACTTAACATGATTATCCTGTATTATATACATAATATCCATTTATAAGTGAGTATATGCCATGTGTGTCTCTCTGCTTCTGGGATACCTCACTAAGGATGATCTTTTCTAGTTCCCACCATTTGCGTGCAGTTTTCATGATTTTCTTGTTTTTAACTGCTGAGTAGTATTTCATTGTATAAATGTTCTACAATTTCTCTATCCATTCAATTGAGGGACATCTAGATTTTTTCCAGATTCTGGCTATTATGAATAAAGCTGCTACTTGTTGTATACTTGAGCATATTTTAGATATATGCCCAAGAGTGGTATAGCTGGATCTTGAGTTAGAACTATTCCTAATTGTCTGAGACTTGTTTGCCTGAAGTGTTTGTCTCGGAGGATTGATACCTGTTAGCTAACCTAGGCCTAGTTCTAGAAGTTTCTAGCCTCCATCCAATCTAGTCTAGGCTAAAAAAATTCATCATCCCAACTTACTGCTGAATAAACTTACCCTTTCTAGCTTTTTTTTTTTCTGCACTCTGGCTGGCTGGTTGAACTCAGCTGTTGTGGCTCAAACTCCTTTCCTAGCTGACTCATTCAAACAGGCTTCTGACTAAATTGTTCTGCTCGGCCTCAAATTAACTTTAGAAATGTGTTCTAATTTTCTGGCTCCTTCTCATTCTCTGACTCATTCTGTCTTCATCTCTGTCTATCTTGTTCTCCTTTAACTTCTCTATAAAAATCTCCCCATAAAAATGCCTGTGAATTCCATGAAATGAACTGCCACAAACTCAACTCTTGTACTGTCTTTCAATTCACCGACTCAACCAAACTGCCTGAACAGCACTGACTAGAACTCAGAGATCTTCAAGCCTCTATCTCCTCAATGCTAGGATTAAAGGTTTCTACTACCATTCCAGGACCTAAACTTTTCTTTACCTGAAACTTGCTCTATACCATGCTGGCCTTGAACTCAGAGATTTGCATGCCTCCATCTTCTGGGATTAAAGGTGTGCCTGTATTCTGCCCAGATCACACAGAACTAGAAGAGCTTTTAAATGTGATCTCTTGGCAGAGCACCCATGTTCTGAATTAAGATTCCTCTACAGCCAATACCTCGACAACTATGGGTGAAACTTCCGGGTCCCCTCCTCCACCCATGCAGAGATATTTAACAGCTTTGCTCCTGTGCAGATAGGTCTTGTGATAGTAGTCACAGCTACTGTGTATAAATGTATATGGGCGACTGCCATGTCAAGCCCGGAGGACATTCCCAGTTACCCATATTTATTTTTGCTTAAATCTTGTTCAAAATTAAAATTAAGGCAAATGGTAAATGTTTCCTTTACAAAAATGAACAACGAAAAGGAAAAGGCTAGTTTTTATATTTATTTATGTGTTTGTGTGTGAACCTACTTGAGTTTATTTGTATTAAGTGATTACAAGTACTGGGAGGTGGGAGGTGAGATTGAAAAGCTGGGTTTATAGCAGGTGTGATGTGCGTAATCTGGGAGCTGTGAGTGGTCAGTGGTCATCTTCAAGAGCAGCAAGTGCTCTTAAGCTGTGAGGCATATCTCTAGCCCTCATTTAGGTCCTCTAAAAGATCTCAGAGCTAGAGATCTATTTCATCATTATTTCTTCCCCACAGACAATCTGTGATGAGACTGGAAAGGATGACTGACAAAGCAGCCAGAGAGACAGATGCTGCTAAATAATGTATTCATATGTAAGTCTTATCTGTGTGTTCCCATCGTGGTGAACTGAATTGTGTAATAGCATTCACTGAATTTTTCTGCTTGTTTGACTGTATATCATCTCAGAGTATTAAAAAAAAGCTGAGAACTTGGTATTAGTCTCTAAAGTTTTTATTTTTACTTAATACTGTGTGTTTTTGTTTGTGCCTGTATATCTGTATATATGGTAATGTGAATGTGGGTGTTAGAATCCCATGGGCTGTGTGTGAAGCTCAGAGGACAAACTGTAGTAGTTGATTCTTTTCTTCTACTGTGGATTCTATGAATTAATCCCAGGGTGTCAGGCACAAGTCAAGAGTGCTTTTATGTACCCAGTCATCTCTGTGTTGTAGCCCTGGAAATTTTAAACCTCATTCACATCTAGAAACTTTCCCTACATGCATAAATATGCTCTCTCTCTCTCTCTCTCTCTCTCTCTCTCTCTCTCTCTCTCTCTTACGCGCGCACGCATACACACACACACACACACACACACACACACACATACACACTTGAGTTACATTAAGTGAATACATATGAAGAAATGTCTTCTTACCCAAACAGTTCATCAGTGGTAAATCAACTAAACAATGTCATCATGCCTGTCTCACTCTTTGTGAATTAATGTGGCTACTGAGCATTTTAAAAAAGAGCATATGAAAGGTGTTACATGGCTGTGAGGGACCCAGGAATAACAGAATCACTGGAAAATTTCCACTGTAGCTTAGCTGATGGTAATGCCCAGCTACATCACAGAATCCTGTCTTTAGTTAATCTTTATCTCCAGTATATGCTATATCCTTCCCACTGACAAAGAAGATGTGCACACACATGAAGAAAGATAGGAGTAAAAGTCAAATGCCAAAAAACGGTGTGATTCCTAACTCCTCTTTCAGGATTTATTATTATTATTATTATTATT
>REGO01000154.1:2427344-2456002 GCA_010120015.1 Rhombomys opimus | reverse complement strand
AGAATTCTCAATAGAGGAATATCAAATGGCAGAGAAACACTTAAAGAAATCCTAAACCTCATTAGCCATTAGGGAAATGCAAATCAAAATGCCCCTGAGATTTCACCTTATACCCATCAGAATGGCCAAGATGAAAAACTCAAGTAACAACACATGCTGGAGAGGTTGTGGGAAAGGGGAACTTTCCTCCATTGCTGGTGGGAATGTAAACTGGTACAACCACTTTGGAAGTCAATCTGGCACTTACTTACACAATTGGGAATTATGCTTCCTCAAGACCCAGCTATACCACTGCTAGGTATATACCCCAAATTTGCTCAAGTACACAACAAGGACATTTGCTCAACCATGATTTTAGCAACTTTATTTATAATAGCCAGAACCTGGAAACAACCCAGATGTCCATCAACAGAGGAATGGATACAGAAATTGTGGTATTTTTATACAATGGAATAATACTCAGCAATCAAAAATGAGGAAATCATGAAATTTGCAGCAAAGGGTGGGATCTAGAAAACGTCATTCTGTGTGAAGTATCCCAGAAAGAGAAAGACAAACATCGTATATACTCACTTATATAAACCTACAAGATATGATAAATATAATGAAGTCTATACACCTAAAGAAGACAAACAAGAAAGCAGACATGGTTTAAAATGATCAATCCTCACTTCAAAAGACAAATGGGATGTGCATTGGACATATGACAGGAGTCTACAGCAGAAGGCATCTGAAAGACTCTACCTAGCAGCATTTCAAAACAGATACTAAGACTCATAACCAAACCTTCGGCAGAAGGGGAGTTAGTATGACATGGAAAGGATAGGAGCTCCACAAGGACCAAATATATCTGGGCACAGGGTTTTTTTCTGAAACTGTTTCTCCAACCAAGGACCATGTATGGATATAACCTATAACCTTTGCTCAGACGAAGGTTGTGTTAGCTCAGTAACCAATTGGTTTCCCATAGTAAGAGAAATAGGGACTATCTCTGACAGGAACTCAATGGCTGGCTCTTGACCTCCCCACCTCCCAAGGGAGGAGCAGTCCTGGTAAGCCATAAAGGAGAACTTTGCAGCCAGTCCTGAAGATACCTGATAAAACAGGGTCAGAATAAAGGGGAGGAGGTCCTCCCCAATCTGTGGACTTGGAAAGGGGCAGGGAGGAGATGAGGGAGGGAGGGTGGGATTGGGAGGGAATAAGGGAGGGGGCTACAGCTGGGATACAGAGTTAATAAAATGTAACTAATAAAAAAAAAGTCAGGACTCACAGATTAAGAACCTCTGCACCATCCGAGAGGGAAATAGTGCCCATTGTCAGGGAGTTTATCATGGGCCATATCATACCTGGTAGACAAAAATAGAAGACAAATGCTATTCTAAATAAACATGAGGCCTGCTTTCTATTTATAAGCAGAAACACAGTTTATGCCCTCCAAGGGAATAGCAAGAATGATAGCTCAGAATGAATCAGTACCTGAGTGCCGTTCTACTGGTGTTAAACTATCACCAGAGTTCTACCCAAAGTGGTTGTCTCTGTACCTGAAGCCCCTGGAGATAAGTGATCTGTATATTAGGAGGAACCTGTCCATGGGAGTGAGGACTAGAGTAGGAGAAATAATTCCACGTTTCTGACGATAGTCTGTTTTCTAATTTTCATTCCTCCTCTACTCACTCCCCAATGCTGACATTAAAACTGTGTCCATATCTGTTAGAAGACATTTATTTGTGAACAATGTATGTATGTGTGTACATAGAAGCAAAGGGCCCCTTTTCCACTCCTTGTCCCTGTAATGCAAGTGCATACACATATCCATGTATGTCCTCTTGAAGGGTTGTGAGCATGCTAAGAAATACTTTTTCCCTGAGCTACATTTTATGTCCATTATATATTTGGTGAGTACTTTATAAATTAATATGAGATAATACCTAAAACACGATTAAAATTATTGTTTACATTAATTTTATGTGAGCTACTCTATATTTACCTAAAGTCAAAGTCACCATAATTCATGCTCTATATACAGTAACATTTTTTATTTCTAGAATTTATTTACTTATTTTTGTGTATAAATATCTTATATTTATGTATGTATGTTCAACTTATGTAAGCCTCAAAATTCAGAATCATTGTGAACTGTCATATGGATGCTGGGAATCAAACCCAGTTTCTCTGGAAGAATATCAAGTTCTCTGAACCACTGATCCATGTCTCCGTCCCAATGGCAGTAAAATGTTATAAACTCACACAACATTATTAACAATAACTTAGATTTTCTGCTCTTCATTTTCCATCTCCTCTTAATTTTTCTCTTTTCATTTTCCTATTTTTCTCTTGAAATTTACCTGTTATGTTCAGTCTGTTTTTGAAACAGGAGTCTGAAAAGTAGGCTAATATTCTTGGTAGAAATCTAAAAGTTTAGCTCTTATAGTAAAAATCACAGCTTCTTTATCAGCTTTTCTGTGTCATCTCAGTGTCTCAGCTCTACAGAACATCTTCCTGAATGGTAGAAATTAGAGAAAACAACAAACAACATTCTTAGAAGTTTCCTTTAGTTTTGAGCATTGTCTTTCTTCTTATATTAAGATGAAACAAAGAATGGCAAACAAACAAAACATCAGCAGTTTATCACCAGTTTCACAGCTCCAAGCTTTGTGCTTTTTGTTGAATTTATTAAGATCATCCTTTATAATATTAAAAAGTCTCAATGTTCAGAGCAAAAAACTGCTTATGTTGGTTTTCTATGTCATGAGAAAAGAAAGCCATAACTTTTCTAGCCTCATACAAAGTACGCATCGTAATTACTTTTCTGTTTCAATGAAATCATCATGACCAAGGTAACTGAGAGAAGAAACATTTTATTGGCATTTACAGTTTTAGAGTCATTGAGCACTGTGACAGGGAGCATGGCAGCAGGCAGAAAGATAGTTAACTAGGAAGGTCAAGTGTTTTTTTTTTTTTTTTTTTTTTTTTTTTACCTGACTTCAAAGCCTAGCCCTACTTACATACCTTCTTTAAAAAGATCACAACTCCTAATCCTTCCCAGACAGTAGAAGCAACAACTAAACATTCAAACATAAGAGCCTATAGGTGCCATTTTCATTCAAATCATAGAGTATCCTATACCCATATTTGTCATGTGTATGATCTAAGTGGGTTTTCTGGTAACTTTGCACAGAATCAGAATCAATATATCTTCTTGCCAGGCTCTCTTTTCGTCTGTAGACTCAATTGTGGCTAAATCCACTCCAATATCACTCAGTCACTAGCAGAATTCATGTCTGTGAAGCTGAAAATCAGGGAGCCCCATCTTCCCCCTGATTGTCTCCTAGGATTTATCCTCAACTTTCCCAGTCATGGAAAGTTTCCTATAGGCAGTTCAATAACAGCAGCTTGCTGCTTCGGACTGATAGAAGAGGAAAAGCTACTCAGCTAGAAAGATCCAGTATATATAACACCAAATAATCATGGCAGCGACATCCTATCATCTTTGATATATTCTTCCAGGTAAAAGAAAGTCATAGGTTGTAGCCACAATCAAAAGGAGATTATACAACTGCTTGAACCCCAGGAGATAGGAAAGAGATCACTGGGTTGCCTTCCCATTAACTGCCACATAGAGGGTAAGGTTTAGCATGCAGAGCCTTTGGCCTGCCAAAGAAGCAATCAACATGGTTTCATCCATCACGACTCAGTTGATCTTCCCATCCATTTCACAGAGATCCCCAGGGGTAAGAAATATGGTGCTATAAAATAAAGATGATATTGGAGGGCAACCTGTTCGGTGACTGGTGAGTGATGGAGCTCCCGTTCTTCTCGCTATTATTTGTGGTATGAGCTCCTGATTTCTAATCTTAGCCATGGTTCACAGTCTATTAATGGTGACAGGCCTAATTCTTCTTTAACTTCTTCCTCAACTTTCAAAATAGAGATGATGATATGCATCAATCTTAGCAGGGCTCAACATGTAAAGAAATCATCCCGATTCCAGGTAGAAAGACGTTGCAGTAAGAATTTAGCAGTAAGGAGCATAAATCTTTAAAGACCTGGCATAAAACAGTGTTGAAAAGGAGATAGGAGCTCTGATTTAATTTACAGAAGTGAAGGCTGAGACTGATTTAATTGTAATCTGTAAACACAGAAGAATCTTTGTAAGGAAGATTCTCTTTTTGTAGTCAGTGAAACCTGAATTCAATTAAATACAGGAAATAGGAGATTTTGTTTAGCTAACATATTTGTTTTAAAGGGGGTTGAAAAGATTTTACAATCTTTTCCAGGTGGGCTGTAAAACTGAATACCTGTAAGGACGAATTGAGAAGAGTCTGGTCACTTTCCATAGATCATATAAAGAACATACACCATGTACGTGTATTAATTTACTTCTAATGTATAAAGCAAATGATTTCAAAATGCTTAGTTTATTAGTGAGAAAAAACTTAATCTTTTCTGAATTTGGGACATATCTGACATTCATTTAGGAGAGTAGAATCACATTTATTGGGAAAGGGCCTGGCCAGCCAGTGAAGGTTCTGAACTCAGGTTTTGTCTAAAATTTAGGTCTGTATCTTATGCTTGTGTTATAGGAACCAGTGAGGTTGTGGCCATATTTTCACCTAAGAAGATATGAAAATATCACTTTAAAAGGCTTATATCAGTTTGTAAGAAAATCCCGTGAAGTAAAACAGAACCAAAGAAAATAATTTAGGATATAAGAAAAAAAGTAGACGATGAGACAAAGATAAAGTGGCTATCTCAGTTGGTTGATAAGAAAAGGAAATAGGGCTTGATGGCAGGCAAAGCTTAAAGCTGTCCATTCCTGAGGAAATGCCATCTAGGAGCAAATATGGCATCCATCCGGTTTAATGTACTTACAGAGTCCTACCCAGAATCCTCTGGAAACTTTGCATTGATTTAACTCCCAACTTTTCCCTGGTTTCCTTGTTTTACTGTTGAAAACTGGAAATGTTCTTTCTTAACTCCACCCTTATTGTTTCCACATGACCAGTGTTTGATGTTTGGAGCAGTGCCTGGTCATTATACCTATTATTTTATAATGCATAACTCTTCCCATATCAGAACATACCATGGGTATTTCCCTTGTTTCCTTTGTTGGTAGATTTAGTCAATTCATTCATGTATGAAAATCAGGCCATAGTTCTTCCAGAAGTGGCTGTTCAACTAAGGTCAAGAAACTAGGTGTGATACAGGACCGTACGAGGCCAAAGTCCTTAGGTAGATGTATGAGGAACGTTAACTTGTCTATGAATTTAACTTCAAAACCAGTTGCTTAATCAGTTCATCACAAAGACACAGACTGGCTCATAAAACAACAGATGAATGAGCACACAATAAAATCTAAGCTGCAGAGGCCATTAAACAGGAAAGATATATTGTATAGGGGAAGTTGCTTAGGTAAGAATTTCCTACCCAGGGCCAGCCCATGATGATTAATGCATGCATATGTGAACTTTATGAAAAAGATAAAGAATTGATTGTGTTCTTAAATGATGCTGGTTTAGACCTGTTTGGCTGACTCTCTTCCCTTGGGAATCTTTTGACCACAGTCTGTTAGTTTAAACAAATGAACTATTAATGTTGGCCATTTTACAGACCACGTTGGAGAAAACAGAATCATTTATCAAGATACACCATAGAAAAATGGGAAGCAGTCTTCTATTCTGGGAAGATGGTGAAGGTCTATAGTTAGTGAAGCAAGGGAAGCTGCTGTCACTCTGGTAAAGGCCCAAACAGGGCCTTAGGCAACCTGTCATATTTCCATCTTTGCCAAATTTGTTATCTAGATTACTCTACTTATGTCATGCTATCTTTTACTTCTTGCTTTGTGGGGATAAATTCTCCTTCCATCTTTATTTCTTAGTACCTAGAACTCTGATAAAGACATCAACTTCTTGAAGGTCATTTAATCAGTTGTTAATATTGACAAAATAATTAGGGAGTGTGTAAGTAAAAAAGCAGCCAGAAGGCTAAATTTGAAAATGGCTATTGGATAACTTAGCTATAATCTTAACATTTAGCAACTGCCAATATGCTGACATTAGTTACACTAATCTAGTAACTGAAAAAAAAATTATAGGTAAATAACTCCCTATAGATTTATAAGAAGATAAAATTGCAGCATATATATACATACACAGAGAGGAGAGAGACAAAAGACAGACAGATAGATAGATAGATAGATAGATAGATAGATAGATAGATAGACAGATAGATGCCATTATATTGCTAGAGAAAGCATATCTATGTAGAAATTATTACACACTAGGCATGATGGTGCCTGCCTGTAATCCCAGTGCTTGGAGAGGCAGAGGTAGATGGATCTCTGAGTTCGAGGGCAGCCTTGTTTACAAAGCAAGTCCAGGACAGCCAAAGCTACCCAGAGAAACACTGTTTGTTTGTTTGTTTGTTTGTTTTTTGTGGGGGCTCCTTTTGATAAAGTTTTGCCAGTCTTGTTTATCTTTTCAAATAGAGAAAAGTTTCCTTAAAAAAAAAAGAAAGGCAAGCAAAGAAAAAGGAGACAAGGAGAGGAAATCAGCAAAATGGCTTCATATTAAAGAGCAGCTCAGTGTCCAAGTGGGTTTCCTAGTAAGGGGTACAGGAGCTGTCTCTGACATGAACTCAGTGGCCTGATCTTTAATCATTTCCCCCTGAGGGGTAACATTATCATGCCACAGAGGAAGACAATGCAGTCACTCCTGAAGAGACCTGATAGACTAGGATCAGATGGAAGGGAAGAAGAACCTCCCCTATCAGTGGACTGGGAGAGGACCATGGGTGCAAAAGAGGGAGGAAGGGTAGGATTGGAAGGGGATGAGGGAGGGGCCTACAGTTGGGATGAAAAGTGAATAAACTGTAATTAATAAAAATAATTTTTTAAAAAAGTGATTGTGTGCAGATACATCAAGTCCCTCTATTCCTGAGAAGTCTGTTTAATTTGTACCAGAATGCTCTTCTTATTGGCTATAGGAAAGCTGAGCCACATTTTGCTGTGGCCTGGGATAATCTTAGAGACATCCAGAGAAACATTTTTTCCCCTTGGACTAGCTCTCAAAAATATAGGTTCATATTTCATATATATTGGTTTTTGAGTGTGAAAATTTTCTTCCTATGTAACATTAAGTTGTAGTTTACTCATTTCTCTGTTACTTCCTTGTGGATCACACCATTACATGGAATGATGTAAAAAGTTAGAAATGAAATATACGAATGTGTGATAGAGCAATGGAGAGTTTTATTTTTTTTAATTTTTAATCATTATTTTATTCCTCATGTGTTCTTTTGAAAACTGTGTACTCTCTCTGTCTCTCTCTCTGTCCTCTGTCCTCTGTCCTTTGTCTCTCTCTCCCATATAGCCAACCACACTCTTCTCATGCTCATATATTATTTTAAGCAACATCATGGTATTAATCTACAGGATATGGAGTTTCTTTTTTTTTTCCCCTTCAGTTGGTAAAAACATGGAACAAGTATTTATTATTTATTTATTATGTTCACACCTTTGAACCTAAATTATAGTATACAAGTAGCTCTGTTGATAAGGTGTGAAATTGAGAAAAATATTGCACAGGCTCATGTGCTGTGTACCAGGTGACATATTTTGAATTCTATGGGTCCTTAGGAGATTTGCCCAGGTGGGAGGTCACTAAGAGTGGGGCTTCAGAGGATAAAGTGCGCTTTTTAAAAAACCTGTATGTTTCCTGATACAAGACAATCCAATCAGCCTGGGCTAAACACAGTCTTTTCTCAGGGGTAGTCATTCTCACTGCCTGTCTGTTTAAGACATTCAGACAGATTGATTTCTCATTCATGTCTTTCCTGTGGTGATAGGAAAAAAAAAAGATCTCTATGAAACCATGAGCTGAGATAAACCATGCTTTCCTTACGTTCCTTCTGTCAGGTAGTTTACCCAAAGTAATGAAAAAGTAACTACAGCAGGGAGACGATGAGAATGAAAGTATCATCAAGAATTCTAGGCAAACAGAGCACTAGAGCAAAGATGCTCATGTTTTCATTCTGAGCCACTTTTACATGAGTGTAAATCTTAAGTTTAATATACCTCACTAGCTTTCTCAGAAATAACTTGTAAGTTTGGTCTGTGCACCTGTCACACATCCCATATCAGTGAACACTGTTTTTCTTTTGTTTTGTTTTAATTTTCTAGAATGATAAAACCCGTACAAAGCATTGCTGCCTCTGTTGTGTCACTCTCTCAGATTCATCATTTTCTTCATTGGCTTTTAGGAAATACGATATTTTGCCATATTATTTTACATTCCATCACTATAAACAATACCAATAATTATCACTCAAACTTCCAGATATATAAAGTGGCTACACACACATGCGTGCCTGCACGCACACTTGAAAGATATTTCTAACAGACTGCTCTATTATCTGGGAATCATTTAATCCTGGGCAAAATCTCTGACACTGTGATCAGAGGATTCAAGAACTTGGAAGAACTTTGAAGTCCTTTCCAAATTAAGAGTTGGTTGTTCTTTCGTCTCTGCCTTGCTAATTTTCCCGATTCTGATTTTAGGAGAAATTTGTTCCTTATCCTCACACATTTCTTCCCAATCAATACATTCTTCTCCCCAGAGGTCCCAAATTATTCCTTTCAAATGCCTTTTTTATTTACCCTTGGAAGCCACACAAGCAAATGGAGTTTGACTTCCAGCTGTCAAATCAAGTGTTAAGGCATACCCTGTGAGTGAGAGTCACTTTCTCTTGCCTTGTTCAATCTGGGTTACATGGCACAGTCCCAAGAAACATCTTCCTCCACAAAGAGAGACAAGAAAAAAAGGTTTCTCTTTTACAAAGACTTAAAAATGTTATCTCTGTTCATTCTATATGTTCCACTCCTGTATGGAGTGAGTAATTAAATAATAAACCCTCATTTCTGTTGCTCAGCCAGGGTGGGGATTTGGAAACGGTGTATCAGAAGTAGGCAGCACCATTACCCCAGTTAAGGACTCTGCATAGATCCTTCTCTGGGAATCTACCATCTGGAAACAGAAGTGATGACAAATCTATGATTTTTGCTTTGTTTTGTTTGTTTTGTCTTTAGTGATTTGAAATTCCTGATAGACAAGTTAATATTTAATGTATAAGCTATAAATCAGACTGTTGACTACAATACAAAAGGTAATTGTATTTGTAAGACATTATGGACTTTACTTAGACATATTGTATATTTTATCAATACATTGCACATTTCTACATTAAAATAAGTAGCACTGGCAGTTAGAAAATAATAAAATTAATAATGTCTATGAAGGTTGTTGGTTCGTATTTAGTTTTCATTTTTTTTCTTTTTTTTAATAATAATTACAGATTGTTCACTTTGTATCCCAGCTGTAGGCCCCGCCCTCATTCCTTCCCAATCCCATCCTTCATCCCTTATCTCCTCCCATGCCTCTCTCCAAGTCCACTGATAGAGGAGGTCCTCTTTCCCTTTCATCTGACCCTAGCCTATCAGGAATCATCAGGATTGGCTGCATTGCCCATCTCTGTGGCCTGGAAAGGCCCCTCCTTCCTCAGGGGTGTGGTGGTCAAAGATCCAGCCACTGACTTAATGTCAGAGAAAGTCCCTGTTCCCCTTGCTAGGGAACCCAATTGCACACTGAGCAGCCATGGGCTACATCTGAGCAGGGGTTCTAGGTTATCTCCATGTATGGTCTTTGTTTGGAGTATCAGTCTCAGAAAAGACCCCTGGACCCAGATTTCTTGGTTCTTTTGCTCTCCTTGTGGAGCTCCTGTTCCCTCCAGATCTTTCTATCTTCATTCATAAGGTTCCCTTCACTCTGGCAAGGTTTGGCTATGAGGCTCAACATCTGCTTTGATACCCTGCTGGGTAGACTCATCTTTACTTTATTGAAACGAGAAATTTTATTTTGGAAACTAGATAAGTATAGTTATGTTAACTATACAAATGACCAGTTCTTAAATCCCATTATTTTTCTTTCCTTTTTTTTTTTTTTCTAGACACAAGCATGCTTTCTTTTTTCCTTTGTAATTTATTCACTTTATATCCTGATGTAGCCTCCTTCCTCATTTCCTCCTGATCCCACCCTCCCTCCCTCTTCAAACCTATCCTCCTAACCTAGACCACAGAAAGGGGGAGAAGTTGAAAAGAGAGAACAGAACAGTAGTCTACCATAGATGTCCTCTGAAAGACTCCGCCAATCAGGTTATCTAAGCAGATGCTGAGACTCACAGCCAAACTTTGGGCAGGGCACAGGGAGTCTTAAGGAAGAGTTGGGGGAATAGAAAGACCAGGAGTAGACAGGAGCTCCACAAGAACAACAACAAAGAACAACAAACCTGGGCCCGAGGGGAGGGGGGCACGAAGAGACTGATCTGTAGAGCCATGCATGGAGAGGACCTAGACCCCCTGCTCAGATGTTGCTGAAAGGTAGTTCAGTCTTCATGTGGGTCCTAATAAGGGGAGGAGGGGTTATCTCTGACATGGACTCTGTAACTCGCTTTTTGTTCACTTTCCCCTGGCTGGGCAGCCTTGCCAAGCCACAGAGAAAAGGGATTCAAATAGTCCTGATGAGGCTTGATAGACTAGGATCAGATGGTTAGGGAGGAGGGCTACCCCTTTCACATTTAGTTTATATGTTTCCTTCGTTCAAACCATTTTCACTTTTTCTCTGAGCCTGATTTTCAGATACCATGTTTTACATGCAGATGTGTGCATCCGTGCCCATGCTCATACATATTGCTGTTTCCATTTAAAACTGAGACTTACACATTCTTTTGTTGCTTTGAAGAATTCTCATTCTTTCAGAATAATATATAATATGTCTTATGCCAGATAAGCTGCAAAAACAAATAATCAAAGACAGAAATTCTCTGTATTTTGGTCTTATGCCGGTGCTTGCTCAGTGGTGTTATTGATGCTGCTAGACTTTTTAAAAGTGAAAGTGCCTACCAAGGGTCCAAATTATTGCCCTGGTCTGTTTTTGTGTGCTTTTCATGCCTTATTCTATTTTCTCCTAGCAAGATGGCAAAGCAAGAAAAAAAAACTATTCTTTATTTTCCATTCAACACTGTCCAAATCCTCAGACTCTATCAAAGCCCACTTTGAGCTCCACCCCCCACATTGTACTCCCCACTGGTGCCAATCTTCCCACTAACTCCATTTTCCCTTTGTAAACGCTCGATGTGCTGACCTATTTAAAAATATAACTCAGGTGCCTGGCGAACCATGATGCCTGCCAGCTCTTCAGATAAAGAAGATCCACTTATTAATCTGCTCGCTCTCCATCTGCCTGCTCAATTGGGAATGACTGCTTGCTGTCCAGACTGATACGAGGGAAATCTGATTGAGGACCACATCTCTTTGTACATTTCCTCCACTGATATGGCACAACAGGCCTGTTGCAGCCAGGGAGTTAAGCCGATGTGACATGATGTCAGGTGGCCTGCCATTGTACGTCAGAAATTAAACAGAAAATATTCTTTCAAACTAGAATTTCTTATGTGATTTTTATTTCTTTGAGCTTTGTGCAGATTGAGTATTGAGTTGCTTGACAAGAGCCCATAGATAATTTAATACCTGCACCATTCATCCCTGGGTGAATTTCAGCCACATTTGGCGTGTTCAGCGTGCAGTCTCAGTTCTAAGCATTTCATGGAAATCTTGGAAATATCAGTTGATGAAATACCAAAGAAGTACTGTTTCTTGAGATTTGGAAATGTGTTGGAAGGTAAGTCTAAGTCTCTGTTCACCTCCTTTCCCACTTCTGGGTCTAGCTTTGTCAAGTGTAAATGCCAATTTGGGCTCTTATGCTTCTTCTCTGAAAATACTTCATCCTTACAACTTAAAAAAAAACAAACAAAAAACATAATAGTGTGATTTGTTCCTCTAAACTGGCAAGAATGAAAAGCAAGTGCATTTAAACTGAATAACTGGAAAACTATGTATGATAGACATATTATTTCTTGGAAAGCAGGACAATCCTCAGTTTGACATTTTGAGTATATGTTAACTCTAAAGGAGATGGACAGAGAGTATGTATATATCGTTCCCACATACTGATTGGTAAATTGCCCATCTATGGCCTGTTCAGGATTTGAACATAAAGTTATGTTTCATTAAAAAGATAGGGGGTCTAGCCTTGGACCACATCTAGTACCCAAACTTAATAATACGCAACATACCTAGAATGTGTTTCTTAATTTAAAATGAAGACAGAAATGATAGATATCAATGGATGTTAAATAAGCAGCACAGTGGCTGCCCAGAGATAAGGAATAAAATGGTACTACTTTTGTAACTCTTCTCTTTTAAGCCCTAGTCAATGTTGTCTGCCAGTGTATGTAAGTAATAGTGTTAAAATTGTCACACCAGTGAAATGTGTAGGTCATTTCAAAGTTTTTTTATTATTATGTAATCATTATGAATGCTAATGTTTTTGTAGAAAACTAAACTTAAAAAATATTTAATGAATATATTAATAATCTTACTGGCACCTGATATTCTTTCACTATGAAAATATGTATGTGCCAGTATGTGTGTGAACACAGAGAGGTTTGTAGCATTGGAAAAGAAGAACGTTAACTCATGAAGTGGGTACCAGTCAACAACTTAAAGGAATAAATTAGGAATTTCTAGCCTTTCATATGAAGAATAGGTGTGTCTTATAATATTTTCTTAAGATAATAAAAGAACAGAAACTTACCAAAAATCTTAAGGGTTAAATCCAAGAAGAAAAAGTAACCCAGAAGACTGATAAAAGAGAAAGGGTTGTCATTATCTTGGTGGCATGTGGACAAGGGCACCAAGTGTTTCCTTCCTCTGCGACCATTTTACAAAATCATGGAGAAAAAAATGTATCACCTGTAAATGGTCTTTAGGTTAAACTGACTAGTGCAGCATTCCAAGTAGTCCCTGGATAATCAAGCCTAGAAGAAAATTATCATCAGCCTCCTGTAAAAACACACCCTAAGTCCACCCAAAGCATAGAGCTTTGCCTTTACTTTCTTCTGAGTGTTGAGTTAAAATATAATTCCTACCTACCATAGAGGGCCTCTGAAAGACTCTACCTAGCAGAGCTTCAAAGCACATGCTGAGACTCATAACCAAACCTTCTGTAGAGTGCAGGGAATCATATGATAAAAGGGAGAGTTAATATGACCGGGAGAGGACAGAAGCTCCACAAGAACAAAATACATCAGGGCACAGGGGTCCTCTATGAGACTGTTTCTCCAACCAAGGACCATGTATGGATATAATCTAGAACCCCTGCTCGAATGTAGCCCATGGTAGCTCAGTATGCAAGTGAGTTTCCCTAGTAAGAGGAACAGGAACTATTTCTGACATGAACTCAAGGACTGGCTCCTTTACCTCCCCCAACCCCCGCTCCCAAGGGAGGAACAGCCTTGCTAGGCCATAGAGAAGGACATTGCAGCCAGTCCTGAAGATACCTGATAAGCTAGGGTCAAATGGAAGGGGAGGAGGACCTCTCCTACCAGTGGACCTGGAAAGGGATAGGGAGGAGATGAGGGAGGGAGTGTGGGATTGGGAGGGAATGAAGGAGGGTGCTACTGCTGGGATACAAAGTAAGTAATCAGTAATTAATATTAAAAAATAAAAATTAAAAAAAGAATGATAAAAAAACAGGTTCAAAAGATAAATACTATGTCATATAGGTACTTAAATTGTATATTTGTAAGCTTACATTTTTATAATTTGGGGCTGGATGGAGAGTTGTTTCAGTAGTTAAGAACACTTACTGCTCTTCTGGAGGAATTGAATGTGTTTCTGAGCACCCACATCAGGCAACTTACAAGACTTGTTGCTCAGCTACAGGGGATGCAATGACTGAGGCCTCCTTTTTGGACATCTACACCCACACACATTCACACAACAACAACGGCAATGATGATGATGACGGTAATAATAATAACAAAAAACCCCTTAAACTAAAATTTATTTAAATATAATTTGTGATGTATGTTAATGTTTAAAGGGTGGAGATAAGCTAAAATAAGAAATAAAAACAAGTGTAATCACCAAAAAAATTATATAATTCGTATTTATAATTGCATTAATATTTGAAAAAGTTAATTATAAAAATGAGGGCAGGTGGGAGAGAACATATTGCAGAAACTGCAAACTTCAAGAAAGTCCTTCAAAAAGTCAGGAACTGTCATGATCAAGTAAAGAGATTCAAAGTCATACAGAACAAATGTCTCAATACTGTTAATTATAAAAGAACACCAAATTTTGCAAGATTCGAAAGTGTTTACCTGAACTTTGTAAGATGTATTGGGAGCAAGGTATTCTGTTACCTAAATTATCCTGCAGTAAAAGGCTATGCTAGTTCCAAGTTCATGCAGCTACAGATCATGCACCTCTACTGAACTCAATAGGTACCAATTAAAACTGATAAGAAAGATCTCTGGCAATACATTTTTTTAAAAGTCAGAAGCATATTTTCAATCTAAACCAAAGTAGTGAAATGTTTATTAAATAAATGTAGGGCGAAATAATTTTATAAACACTTAAAGAATGAGATCACAGACAATAAGCAAAAGAATTGGAAGTGAACAATGAGAAAATAAAGGTTGTTCATTAACTTGTTTGGTTCAAGGAAAATGTTTGCAAGCAAAGTTGTTTGTCTCTTAAATGGAATATTTTTCTCATACACATGATATCATCCTAATAGCATTTTCTTTTCCAAATTATATTCCTCTCTTATCAAAATCCTTCATTGAAGGCAATCAAGGTGGGAGGCAACAATGTTGATAAAGAGGTTATTATAACAACTCAAATAAAAGATACAAAACAATCTATTTCAAAATGTAGGGACAATTTCTATCAGCATTTGCAATATGATTCATCATTCCGCAGTTCCTCTCCACCTTTCCTCTGTTGCAACCTCTTAACTGCTCTGTTCTGGGACTCTTTGACCTTGCTGGTAAATAGTAACACAACATATCTGCTCTAGCATGTGATTAATCTTGCAGTCTGCAAAAAGTGCCCTGTCTGGCAAAATACAAGTAAAATGCACATACACCCAGAGGAACCCCTCAACTTACCCACCTTCTTTTAAATATTTCATCAGTTTAATGATAATGACATTCAAATATCATAATTACAGCTGACTCTTTAAAAAACATCAATTCCAAGGCAAAAAAAAACAAAAAAAAAAAAAAAAAAAAAAAAAAGAAGGAAGGAAGGAAGGAAGAAAGGAAGGAAGGAAGGAAGGAAAAAAGGAAGGAAGGAAGGAAAAAAAAAAACAAAAAAACGCAACCAGCCCCTGCCCTTTTCTCACCATTAGCTGTTAATGCCAAAATATGATCTTCATCCATTTTACCGACATAATATAAAACCAATGCAGATTCTACATTTTTCATGAAATTTTCATCTGCACTATTAGTTTCACCGATAGCAGACTGCAAAATGTTGTTAAGTGACAAGGCAGAAGACTCTGCAAAGCTCTCAGCATGTTAGAAAGCCATCAAATTTTATTCAGTTCATTTACTGCTACAGTCCAGTAACCTGATAGTAAGAGTGCACTGTCTTTATTGTGTATTTATTTAAAGGTTGAATCTTCCATTCCCTAGATTAGACATCTAACAAAGTTAATCTGGACTGCTAATATGCCCAGTTGTATTCTATTTTGGGGTTCATCATTTCCTTACAAATATTTTTCTATCTTGGCCCTGTGAAATATGTCATAATAAAACATTGCAAACTAAGGCTTATTTTGGATAATGGCTCATTTATGTTAGGAATTATTTCACCAACCAACTGGTTGTCATTTCCCATGAGATTGCAGTGAAATATCCTCCTCTCTTTCTTCCACTTGTGTCTTCTGAAAACCAAATCTGAGGTTTAATTGCAAACTAACATAAAATGAGAGACCTTGTTCTGGTGGGCTGGCTTCTGCCTGAGGGTCTAGCATGCTCCTGCAGTTCTCCAGAAGGCAGGCACATACCTTATCTAGGCAGAGCTATATTGCTGCTGAACACAAATGTGCAAAATTATTTTAAGATTAGCATTAGTGAGAATATGTTTTATGTCTTCTGATGAAAGTTTGACCGTGTAAAGCTTGTGGTTTTTCATATCAGATTATATTGCGCTTTATCACATTAGTTGTAATACATTATATCGGATTTTTTTTTTATTATGGGTAGGTTGGAGCAAGGCTATACAGTGGACAGAAACGATGGCGTGTACACAACATATTGAATTCAACTGAATCCTCCAGTATCCGTCTTCCAAAGACTTCCTGGACCATAGAGCTACGGTACAGAGACCAGCACAGGTTATACTTTGCAAACAAAGTGAGGCAAAACAGAACAATGGATCCTGGCCAGGCCACTGATCTTCTGGCTTTTAGGTTTTCTCCCTTAGAAGGAAAGATTTTCTCCATGAGGGCAAGAAACTCAGTCTTCAAGGTCTAAGTGTTCCCTTGTTCAATCCCAATCAAAAGTCATGTGAAAACTTCAAATGCGGGAAGTAGACAGACTAGCAGCAAAATCTACAATAGCAACAGGACCAAACAAATAAACTGCAGAATCTACAACACATTCCTCTTGCCTCCCTCCTCTATATTACAGTCTAAAAGAAACTATATCAGTTGTAGCACTTTCTCCAGGAAGTTCAAAATATGGGGATGAGAAAAACAAAGTGTGAAATTTTTGATAGCCCTTTTTATTATTACTATTATTTCAGTTTATTTACTTTATATCGGAAGGGTGCCCCTCCATCTTCTCCTCCAAGTTTCCCCTTTTCCTCTTTCTCCCTTCCTCTCTCCTTCTACCTGTATCAACGCTCCCTAGCACATCAAGTCACATCAGGACTGAACATATCCTCATAACCTGAGGCCAGGCAAGGCAGCCCTGCCAGGGGGAAGTGATCCAAAAGCAGGCAACAGAGTCCATGTTAGAAACAGCGCTCCCACCTCCTCCACTCGCCAGGTGGCCCTTAAGAAGACCAAGCTGCCCATTGGCCAAATATGGAAAGTGTGCATTTTTAAAGGCCTTGGAGAGACAGACAGGAGGGGGGGGGGAGAGGGCGAGGGGGAGGGGAAGGGAAGGGGGAGAGGGAGAGAGAGAGGGGAGATTTAATTGGGACCTAGAATCCTAGAATCGATCATCCTGAGTGAGGTATCCCAAAAGCAGAAAGACAGACATGGTATATACTCACTTATATAGACCTATAGGGTAGGATAAATATACTGAAATCTATACACCTAATGAAGATAAACAAGAAAGAGGACTCAGGGTAAGATGACCAATCCTCACTTAGAAAGACAATTGGGATGGACATTGGATGTAGGAGAAAACAAGTAACAGGACAGGAGCCTACTGAGCAGGGCCTCTGAAAGACTCTACCTAGCATTGTATCAAAGCAGATATTAATAACCAAACCTTTGACAGAGTGCATGAAATCATATGAAAGAAGGCAGAGTTAGTAAGACCTGGAGAGTACAGGAGTGCCACAAGGGCCAAATATATCAGATCACAGGGCTCTTTCATGAGACTGTTTCTCCAACCAAGGACCATGTATGGATATAACCTAGAACCCCTGCTCGGATATAGCCCACGGTAGCTCAGTGTCTAAGTGGTTCTCTAATAAGGGGAACAGGGACTATTCCTGACATGAACTCAATGGCGAGCTCTTCGACCCCCCCTCCCCAAGGGAGGAGCAGCCTTGCTAGGCCACAGAAGAAGACATTGCAGCCAGCCTGAAGAGACTTGATAAACTAGGGTCAGATGGAAGGGGAAGAGGTCCTCCCCTATTAGTGGACTTTGAAAGGAGCAGGGAGAAGATGAGGGAGGGAGGGTGGGGTTGGGAGGGAAGGAGGGAGGGGGCTACGGCTGGGATACAAAGTAAATAACCTATGATTAATATAAAAAATAAATTAAAAAGAAAAATAAATAAATAAATTACCCATTGTGTTCATTTTGTATTTATTCATTCCAGAGAAGTACAAGGGTTTGCCTGGGTAGCATTAAGGAGTAAAGACCTGAAAGGAATATGAGGGAGACTCCAGGAAAATGCAAACATAAGAATGCATTAAAATGAGAGAGCGCATATGTCACCCAATAGACAAATAATGACTATTCGTAGTTACTATCTTGTTAGCATTGATTGTGGCATATTTGAGGGCCTGGGAGAATCAATGCATATGGTAAACAATCACCTCCAAACTGAAATGTCAGAGGTGCAATACAGAATAATAAATATAAAATCTAGACAAAACTAATGACCAAACAAGTTAAACAAATTAAAACAGAGAAGGCGTGAAGGGTGAGTGGCAAACAATTGAGTTAGCTGGAATCCCAGTGGGGGGAAATATCTATCCATCTGCACAGCCTTTGCTGATTGGTGTCCATAGCGGCTGACAGCTCAGCATTGTGTGTCTTCCTTCAAATTCTGCAATAGTGAATCTTGGGCATAAGACACAGGAGCCAGGCATAGAGGCAATGGTCAGGAAACCATATACTTTACATTTTCGCAGACTCTCACTCACTGTCACCAGAGACAGAGTTATGTCCTGTGTTTATTTCACTTGATCTAAGAACATTGGGTCTTGATTTTATCTCTGAAAACAGAAACAATTTACAAAGGAATTTTAAAGATGTATTTTTTAATTTAAATTTTTATTTTTCTCTTCTCAATTTATTCATTATATATCCAGATTGAAGCTCCCTCCTTCAATTCCCCCCAGTCCCACCCTCTCTCCCTCTTCCCCTCATCCCCTTCCCCTAGTCTCCTGAAAGGGGGTGTTCTCCACTGTTGCCATCTGCCTTAGCTTGTAAAGTCTCATCAGGACTGCCGGGATCCTCTTCCTTTGTGGACTGACAAGGCCACAACATCAGGGGCAGGTGATAAAAGAGGGGTCAACTGCCTCCTCCTTTCTGGTTTTATTTATTTCTTTTTTTTCTTTTTTTTTTTTATCAGTTACATTTTATTAATTCTGTATCCCAGCCGTGCCCCGAACCCTCATTCCCTCCCAGTCCCTCCCTACTGTGCCCCTTTCCAAGTCCACTGATAGGGGGGGACCTCCCCCCATTCATCTGATCCTGTTATATCAGGTATCTTCATTGAGTTCCTGTTAGAAATAGTCCTTGTTCCCCTCACTTTGGCAAACCAATTTATTTATTTATCTGTATTTTTTTTAATGGCACTGAAAGTCCTAAGTGATCTCTCTTCCATTTTTCCTTTATTTTGCGAGCCTTCTTGGTTTTTCTATTGAAATTGATTTGTGCATCTTTTTTTTGCAGCCAAATGAGTCAGCACAGATGGGATGTTGATGGATCTTACTGGACTTGGGTCAACATTGTTCTGAAAATAAAAGGAGCCAGTCCCAGCCTGCTTTAATGGTCTACTTTATCACAGTGAAAGCTGTGCCTCCAGGATGCAGTCATTATGTATGCCTTTATATTGTAAAAGGATATGATTAGGTAAATCTAGGATTTGGGCAGAATCCGATCTTTGCATTGTCTCTTTTCTCCCTGGGAGTTCCTCTGCTGCCTTTTGTATTCACATTACAGTATTTAAGAGGTCTTTTTCTATCTTGGGCATCCCTTCATTTTCAAATTCAGCATATAAGATCTCTCTTCACTTATCCTCTTACTCTCAAAATGATCTGTTGGAAGTGTTAGAACAGTTTTGTATAAAATAATTTTTGTACTTGTACTGGCAAAGCTTATACTTGAACTCTAAGTCCATGTATAATAAAGGCTACCTAGAAGTTCTCTTTCCTTAGGAATATTTGTTTTAAAAAGGAATTTTTCTTCCTTAAGAAAAATACTATTCATGTCAAACTGCAGGATTTTAGACATAATTGCAGTCAAAGTCACTGATATTTCTTTTAATCAGAGTTCTTTGTCAGCAGTATCGCAGAATGTGTATCTTGACTGGCTTGATATTGTTTGAACATCCTTCTTGAAATAGAGAAAACTAGGTATTCATATTATATTATGCAGCAACATGGGAAGAATAAAAATTTTAATTACAAAAGTAAACATATTTGTAACTTCTGTACTTGGCGATCTGTGTGAAATTCATAAGGGAATTTGGTTTTTAAATAAATCAGATTTGGGTCTAAAATTGTCTGTATTTGGGTCTAAAGTTGTCTGTATTTTTATTGACACCACTTTCATACTAACTTGTTAATTGGCATCCCGTCAATGCTGTCTATATAAAGGAGTTGATCTAATTAGAAATAATATTGTAAAATTTGTTCCTGATTTTAATGAAAGTGATTCATGACATCATGTTGGGCCTGTCTCCACATCACCCTCCTTTTATTGGGTATTGTGGTATGGTATAATTACTGTTTGACCCCTACTTGAAGGTCAAAAATATGATCGTTAATGCACTCTGCTTTGGAATGGTGATGTCCTATGTCAATTAGAAATGACAATATAAGGAAACCTATAGGCCTCTACATGTCGTTTTGTAAAACAGACTCCAGTGATTCATAACCATTGTTCCAGACTGAAAGAAAGATTATGAGGACACTGTTGTGGTCAAATATTACTTTTAACACTTTTGTTTGCTTCAATACTGTTGCTTGGATCACGACTTAAAAATTTTTGAGATTGATTAAGCAAGTTGACAGAGTTTGTTTAAGCAAGTTGACAGAGTTTGTTTACTCACAGAAAGATGTTCCAAAATTCAAGATGCTGCAAATACGATGGTTGTGTACAAAAAGGGGGAGGGTGAAGTTGCAGAAATATTATGTTTTTTTTCTTATGTTATCAGCAAACACACAGACTCTTTTGTCCTGGATTATGTTTTCAAAGACATTTGTATAATTTGCTTTAGAAATTAGGGTTTGTATCTCACTCCAGAAAAAGCAGATTGCATAATTCCTTGAAGCTACAGATAATGTTTTTCTCCAGGGCAAAGGGCACTCAGTGTTTGCTGTCTAGTACAATAAAGATAATATCTCTGTCTGGAGCTCATGGTTGACTTGCTTAATGTCCCTTATAAAATATTTGGCCTCCCTAAGCTAAGGATGCTGCTAAGTTGCAAGCTATCCTGTATGCAGGAGCTTGTGTGCCTTTCTTTACTTCCCCTGTGAACACTGCAGCTCAGGGATTCTTCACAAGAAACACACTGCTGTTGTGACTGTTTTCAATGTGACTTATTTTATTTTTAATTATGTGTACCTGGGGTGGGGGGGGCATATGAGTGCTGGTGCCCATTGAGGCTAGCAGCGGCTTTGATCTTTGATCCTCTGCAGCTGGAGTTGGAAGTGATTTTGAGCCACCTGATATGGCACTGGGACGTGAACTTTACTCCGGTGAAAGAACAATGTGCATTTTTAGCAGCTGAGCCCCAGCCCCCGCCCTACTGTTTTTGTCTGCGACTGAAGAACAGAGTAACTTCTTCCAGTCTTCATGGATTCTTGTATCTAGGGTAAACTCATATCTCCTTCACAGTTTTTGTTATCTCCTGCTGGATTGGTACAGGTTTGCCTTCCTCTAGCAAAATTCATCTAGGAGTTTCTGTTTTTAGTACTCCTTCTCAGTTGTGGCTTTCTGACTTGCTCAATCTAGAAATGTTTTGAGAGACCACCACTGACCCTATGTATAAACATGAATGAAACTAAGTCTTGCTTGTATAAAATAAATTGTTTACTAACAATATGAACAGGTATTAGTTTTTTATGTTCATTCTTTGTGTGCTTTTGCATATGTACCATTGTTTATTTTGGAAGTAAACATCAAATTCTACTTAATTTCAAACAGATAAATGATAGGTGAGGCTTTAACAGATAAAATGTAGGAATTGAGAAAAGAATATTGTCTCTCCCATATCACAAGAGCTTAGCAAGTTCCTTTACTGCTTAGGTTGGCACAGGCCTTGGATTGGAGCTAACAGTAATTTCCAATCTTGGAAAAAAAAATACTTTTGACATGGCATATTTTCATCTTGGCTAGCTACAATACCATATGCAAATTTCTAAAGTATATTTTTGGATCTTAAATGTGTCATGTACGTGGACAAAAGGAATTAACACTTTATGCATTCATCCAAAATACTGGATTAGTTTTAACCATGTATTATATTCCGGCGGAAACATTTCTTAAAGTGACAACAATTTAACCTCCTTTCTAATTTTTTTTCTTTTGAGTCTCTATACTCTTATCTCTGAATTCCAATAGCTTATTTTGTGTATTCTGCTCCTGATTAGTCCTTGGAATCTCTCATATTATACCTTTTTAGCAAACAGCTTCCATATCTCAAAAGCTTAAGAGAAACACTAACATTCTATGAGTTTGTACAGATATTTCTAGATGTATCCCCAGGATGACACAGAATCACTGAGCATTCCATCTTTAACATGAGACACTGTTACAGCATTAGCCTTTACATCATTTTTTTTTTCCTAATAGTCTCCTTGCCACACACACATGCTAAAATTTGTGACATGGTCACATCAACTTCAGAGGAGAAGAAACTGAGGCTGTCACACTCCAGCAAGAAAGAGAGGAACTTTGTAAATCCAATGGGTGACAATGATGAACCCATGCTCTCCTTGACTGTGATATGTGCTTAAGGTTTGGATGAATTTTACTTTTCTTCATCCATTACTTCTGTTTTCTTTGGGTCATCTTCCTCATTTAACCTGACATAAAACAACCTTTGTCTTTCATTGAATTGTTCCAAGGGGTAAGTTATTATTGCAAATTATATAAGAAAAGTTTGAAAATAGTTAAAAAGTGAAATGCAGGTTTAAAAAATGCTACAGAGAAGATATAAGAAAAAAAAACAGAAAAAGGTGATCAGGCAAGAAGAAAAAAGAGAAAAGGAGGAACTAAGAAACAGAAAGAAAAGTGAAGAAAGAACAGCTGTGGAGGGAAAATAATCAAAAGAAAAGGCACAGGTTGCAAAGAGCACATTTCCCCATCTCAGAACTTCCTGGGAAGAAAGACAAGAGACCTAATGGACTTCATTTAAATCTTATGATGTGCCCTGGGGCTGAAACCCATCCTGAGCTCATCATCCTGGGACCCTTGCTGATTTAAAGAGAAAAATATACATATACATTGTAAGTGCCAATGGAACAAAAGTTCAAAATCTAAAGCCACTGATGAACACAGACACAGACACAGACACACACACACACACACACACACACACACACACCATAGCTATGTCCTTTCCCTTTGGGCTCATTTATTTATATTTTTTAGATAAATGGCTACCCAGCTGAGAACCAAATTTCCCCCAACTCATCAAGAAAAGAAATAGAGCATTGCTGGCCTCAAACTTTGTTAAAATGACATTTCAAATATGGGAGTGTTCTTGCCAATCTCTTTTGATTGTAAGGGTCTCTTCCATATCTCTCTATGTTTCGGGTGATGGTTTCTTAGCTGTGTAGGCAAAGTGGAATGAATTAGTGTTACACAGTGCCTGTCCACAGAATGAGCAAAATTTCTCCGGACAGAGATACCCTCCAAATTGGAAATCACAGTGCCACACATGAATCCACTTCTCCTCTTTGTTTGCCTCTTTATTTGAGAGAGAATGAGAGAGAGAGAGAGAGAGGGAGAGAGAGAGAGAGAACAAGAAAAAACTGGGCTGTGCTTAATGCTAACCTACAAAAGCCTTTTTATTTATTTATTTTTTTCTGTCAGTGGCAGGGTGGTATTTGTCCTTCATTTCTTTATAATTCAAGTAACCAAACTACCCCTTACCTCTCTCAGAGGCAGCTCTGTCCTAGTCCTGGATTAGTATAGAGCCTCCATTGGCCTGTCATGTGTTTCTAGACTAAGAATGCAGGCATCCCCTCTGCTGAAAGATGTGCTGATTGCCAAATCATTTTGAACTTTGTACCATTTGTCAACAAATTTAGTGATATTTATAATACTCAAGCACAGTTTTCTGATGTCTATGTTTAAAACATAGAATCCCTGACCCATTCACAATTTAAAAATTTACATCAAAATTTAAATGAATAACTTGCAAGGACAAACACAGTTAACTCTAAGATCCATATGGTGTCTGTCCATTTCGCAGCCAGTCTTGAAGGAGTTTTCCCTGTTAGTTATTAAAAGATAACAGATAGCAAAAATAAAAAACCCAAGACATTAATTTTATATTAAATAAAATTAAATAAGTGAAAAAAAATCAGAATGAATTGCAAGCTACTGTTTTCTACCCTGCTGTTTTGTCTTTAGACACAAGTCATGAATGATCTCCGTGTTTCCCTAAATCTCTCTGTAGGTGGACTCAACGCAATTTTAATTCCCACGAAGAGGTAAGTAGAAACTAAGAGCTAAGCAGAGCTAAGTAGAAACTCAATAGCAGAAGAAATTTAAGAATCTCAGTCCTGTGTCCCAAGGACAGCTGTTTCCTCTTGCCCACAAGTGAGTAGACTTTTGTCCCAGCATTGGAAACCTGAAGAAAACACTCTAAGACTTGACTGGTGACCCTGTGTCACCGACTTGGGAGAACAGTATAAAGATGCTGGGCTTGTAGCTGGGCATCTGAATCAGAACAAAAGCCCCATCACATATCATTGTAGACTCAAAAGGCACCATACCAAGTCTGCAAGAGGAGTGGCTCTCTACTCCTCAGTTCTTTTCTTCAAACAAGTGTGTTCCAAACTTCATTTGTAATCCACTTAAGGCTATGACAGAATGAGAATTCATAAAAGTTGGTTTGAGAATCCGGGAACACCTGCAGTATGAGCCACAGTGCATCTGAAGCACAGCCTTGGAATTACATATAAAAGGACCTGTAAGGTCCCATTCATTCCATTGCCTCCAGGCTAGACAGGTGAGCACCGGAACCAAACAAACAGAAAAAAATAAATTTTATCTCTTCTCTGTTCACCCACATCAATGTTTAATAGCTTCAATATACATCTCTCTCCTTATTGCAGAGATATGGTGCTCATGATTCTTCTGCTCTTGTTAGGGGAAGCACAGGAACCTGGGAAATTTTGATTCTCTTTCTCTCTCTCTCTCTCTCTCTCTCTCTCTTTCTCTGTAAGTATGTATGTATGTTTCTGTGTGTTTTTGTGTCCATACCCAGTAATATATTTCAGGTGGCAATGATGCAATCAACTGGTCATGATCAGGTTTGTTTTTCTCTGCTAGTTAAAGAATTAAAATTCAGGAAAAAAATTAAAATTCTAGTGGAAGATGTAGTGGCAGAGAAATCTCAAAAGACAGCAGAAAAAAAAATCAGCAGTTGAAGAAAAGCATTTACTGGGGGTGGGGGTTGTTGAGGAAACACACTAACGCAAGAGACATGCAGAGAAAAGATCTTCCACAAATCAGTTTCAGGACACAGAAAATTTTCTCTTCTCGAGGTCTGTCCTTTTTCAGCCTAACCAAGCTAACATACGTTGGTCAGTTTGATGAAAGAGGGGATTGTCGATTGCCCTACAACTGTTGTGTAGCATCTGATCTGGCCTTGAACCCCTTGATCCAGTCTGTCAGCAGGATACTGCTGGTGAAAGACAAAATCCAAAAGCAGCATTGTTTTGAGCTGGCAGGCTATTGTCTCAAGTTAGAGGAGGATGAGGAAGAAAGCAGACATTTTGGAAATGTACCACCTTTGTTCCTTAGCCATGGACCTTCTCCCTATATGTCTGTCAACCAGGAACTCTATCTAACTCCTAGTCTCTCAGTAGGAACTCTCATAGTATATAGCACTAAGACTTTTCCATAACTCACTCATTCAGTTGCTGTTGATTGAAAATTGAGCCTGAAACTTTTGTTTTGTTGTTTTGTTTTTGGGTTTTTTGTTTGTTTTTTTGTTTTTGTCTTTTTTTTTTTCCTTTGAAGAGAAAAGTGTTATTTTTCATTGTCCCAGCTAATTTGGGTTCTTTCTGCATTCAAAGAGGTGTGTGTGCAAAAATGTATGCATTCTCTTTCAGTCATAACCCTCCTTAAATTTGTTAGGTCTTCATTCTTTATTGCAAGACCTTGCTCCCAGGCTTTGTGTCCTCCCCAGTTCCCTCTTGCAGAATATTTTTTTTTCCTGAGGACTAATTGACATTCCATACTCTGCCTAGAGCTAAAATTTGTTGCTGCCTCAAATAGGTCTTTGATTCTCATTTACACTATGTGAAAATCAGTAATCCAAGGCATAGTTTATTTGTCTCTTAACCCCCTATGGTGCCTAGCTGAGTACTACATCTGTAGGAGGCTTGTAATGGGTATTTGTTGGAAGAATGAAGGAAAGAATCAATTCATCACTTCAGTAACCAGGTCTCTAGCTTGGTGAGATGGGTTACTATTTTAAAGATACAATAATGCTCTGACTCACAGTCCTTTTTGAAGAGAACATACAATC
This sequence comes from Rhombomys opimus, assembly GCA_010120015.1. Classification (NCBI taxonomy): domain Eukaryota; kingdom Metazoa; phylum Chordata; class Mammalia; order Rodentia; family Muridae; genus Rhombomys; species Rhombomys opimus. The sequence goes on along the minus strand of REGO01000154.1, from coordinate 2,429,691 downwards.
CCTATGTGATTAAGAAGGTCTTGATTACATATTTTAAATAAAATTTGCATCAATTCTTAAGATTTTTCTTCTCAGATTACATCAAATTCAATTGATTTTTTGATTTAGACATCTATTAGTTTCATCTTCTGTAGTAAATTTTAAACACAGAAAGAACTCATGTTGTAATATATGAATTGGCAAATACACACATACACACACACACACACACACACACACACACACACACACGAACTATTTTGATAAAGACAGAAATGAACATTCTTCAATCTACAATTTGTAAAAGACAAGAGAAGAACCAAGAGAGAAGCCATAAAAGTTTATAGCCCAAAAGAGTTTTTCTCCTTTGTATATGAGTGGCCAATTAGCAATAGCTGCTATTTTATATCTCTTACATAAGAAATACATTATTTGAAGAAAATAACTAACATTCTATCGTTCTAATTGATATTTGTTTGTTTGTTTTTTGTTTTTAGTTTTCACTTTACAAATGCAAACCACAATGTGCAAAATAATAAAAGTGCGATACTCTGTTTAACTCAGCTTGGAATTGATTTTTCTTTTTTATTCTCTCTTTTCCATTTCTACTTTGAAAGTGATCTGGAAAGAGAATTTTAAACATGGCATTAATAAATACTTAGAATGGACTTAAATCATGAAGACCAAAGTGAATTTAGGCCTGTGTGTACCCAGGAAATTCTGAAGTACATAGTTTAGGAAATAAAATATCTCTGGACTCATTATAAGAATCACATAAAGTTTAAAATCCAATGAAATAGGTGAGTGAACTTTTGATTATTAGAAAATAGCAGAGTATTTCTCATAACGCCAGGAAGTGGTGTGAAATGAGCAACAGCCTTTAGTTGGTGCAGCTAAAAGCAATTGCAGACTGGGTAAAAGACCATCAAGTTATAAGTAACCTTTCTCTCAAAAACTCACCCAGATGTTGGAAAATTGCTGTCCGATCTCAAAACACATGAAAGAATTGTATGTCAAAGCCATGATCTGAGTTCAAATAAGACTTGTGGCTGATGTGCTAGCTTTGCTATCTTTTAATATTATGTTCCCAAGTCAATGGATTAATATAATGATGGTAGAAATTCTTCAAGGTTTATTTTCTATTTTTCTGAATGCAATGTTTTAAATGATATATTCTTTTTTTGAAGGTATTGTGACTAGTCAGACTCACAATGTTACCAAACTTCAAGTTACTTCCTGTGCTCCACAAAGCCAGATTTCTTCCCTTGTCTTTAAGAAGCCAACTGAATAGCCAAACTAATAGTGAAATGCAGAGAAAAAATGAAATGAAGGACACAGCTATGTTCATTTTGAAGGAGGTGCCTGCATGATATCATGTTCTTTTGTTCTGTAATTAATGGCTCAGGGAGAACAGCATCAAGATGTTGGTTTGGAACTGCAAATTACTAGGAACAATTGCATCTGTTATTTTGTGCTGTTTACAAATTGTGAAGGGGAAACAATGATGGCCCTGAAGGAGGCCTGAAGGAAAGAAAAAGGAGTGATGGAGTGAAGTACAGCCTTGCTTTTTGTCCAGCATCCGTGAGTTCTTGATGTGCAAGAACTTGGGTTTTCTTTTTCTTTTTATTTTATTTTATTTTTTTTTTTTTATGTTTTTCCTTTGGGGCCATCTGCAAGTGAGTCAGTCTAAATCTGTTTTAATCAATCAATTGGAATTTTCATTCGTTGCTAGGTACAATAACAGATAGGAAATTATATCCACTTCAAGGGGGCATTCTGTGGAACTGGAACATGTCAAAAGCATGTTTCCACTGTGCTCTGGTGGGTGAAGCCTTCCTCAGGGCAGTGCAGTAGACATGTCTTCACTTTTAATACTTCCCATGACCCATGGCTCCGAGGGCAGCCATGACTACCAGTTCTTGACTGGTAACTCTAATCTGGGTTCTTTAGCACGGAATGATTAAAGTCCATTATAATAACAAAAATAAAACAAACAACAACAAAGTCTTTTTCTAGATAACCAAGAAAAGATCAGGTCAACAAGGTTCATCTTCTTTACCTCGTATAAGATTTTTAAAAAAATGTATTAGAGTAATCCAGGCTGAACTGAGTTGTTTTAAGCTGATCTGACACATTGGTATATAGCTTTGATTAGTTAAAAATGTCAAAGAGCTCATTGTTAAATGAAGTCTCTTAGACTGTGGAGACAGGATTGTGTGTGCAGATTACACACAAAAGCTGAAAGTATACCATCCTCCAAAGGAGAATTTTTCATAGGGATTCCATGTGCCTTTAGTTTTCTCTCTTTGCTCCAGACCTATGCTCTGGAGACCATAAGTCAGCAAGTTTGGTCAGTGACAGTTACTCA
>REGO01000154.1:2397783-2417264 GCA_010120015.1 Rhombomys opimus | reverse complement strand
CAGAGGACAAATATCATAGTTTGTCCTAGTAGTGTTGCCAACCTATGCAGAGAATTATGCCCTGAAAGACACACAGGCACACAAAATGGGTGTTTGAAACATGAAAGTTCTGATAGTTTTACAAATCACACTGTATTTTTTCTGTACTTTTACTCTGTTTGTGTTTGTGTTTGTGTTTTGTTTTTAGAGAATTGACTGGGTATGGAGGAAGGGAGCACCAGAGTGAAGTTGGGAGAGCACTAATTTAAAAATGTATTGCATAAAGTTCTCAAAATATAAAACATACAATACCGAGCATTCATTAAAAATCCAAAGCAATCAAATGGTCTTTCTTTTTCTTGACTTTAGTTTGCTGTTAATTTCTACTGCCCTTTTCTATTTCTACATCCTTCCTACTTTATCTTTCTCCCATTACTTCTTTCTTGCCCTACCCCCATATGTATCTTTTCCTATCTCATCTAAGGAAATACTTCATTCCATCTAGTCTGGTTGGTTCCTTCTGTTATTTATGAATGGACAAGCAGAGGATTTGGCTTTTAAATATGGTCTGGCACAGCCCCCCAAAGGCTAAGAGAATAAAAAAAGTTCCTATTGTTCCTGTAATACAAATACTTGTCCAGAGGACCAGAAACTTGTCCATTTTTGCAAGTTTTTAAGGAAAGGGAAGGGACGAAAAGGACCAAAAATGGAAGAACTAGGTGAAATGCAAGCTCTATGATGTCTGTTAAGCAACTTCAGTTGCAATGCCATTGCTTCTCTCTTATGGTGATTCATATATATATGAATATGTATGAACATATTGCTTTATTTTCTTGTTTATTTATTCATTTATTTATAATTTATTCACATTAAATCCCAGTTTTAGCCTCCTTCTTTGTTTCCTCCTGGTCCCACCCTTCCTCTCTTTTCTACCCTCCCCCTCCTGTAGTCTTCAGAAAGGTAAAGCTCTCCTCCCTTACCATATGATCCCAGCTTACAAAGTCTCATTAGGATTGCACGCATTCTCTTCCTTTGTGGCCTGGGAAGGCTACAACGCCAGGAGAAGTGGTCAAAAAGCAGGCAACAGAGTCCATGTCAGACACAGCCCCTGTTTTCCTTACTAAGGGACCCACTTGGAGACTGATCTGCCTATTGGCTACCTCTGAGCAGGGTGTATGGGTCCTCTCCATGCATGGTCCTTGGTTGGTGCCTCAGTCTCTGCAGTCCTCTCTGGGCCCTGATTTGTTAGCTCTGTTGGTCTTATGAAGACCATGTCCCCTCCAGTTCCTTCTATAAGCCCCAATCTTCCCTATGAATCCCTGAGCTCTGCCCAAAGTTTGGCTGTTAGTCTTAGCATCTGCTTGATCCCATGTTGGGTGCAGTTTCTCAAAGGACATCTATGGTAGGCTTCCATCCTGTTCACTCTTTTCAATCGCCTTCAGTGTCTATTCTGTTTGCCCTTCTGAATGAGAATTAAGCATCCTTCCTTGTTTCCTCCTTGTTATTTAGCTTCTTTATGACTGTAGATTTTAGCATGTGTATCCTGTTTTATATGGCTAATATGCTCACATAAGTGAGCATACACCATGTGTATCTTTCTAGGTCTGGGTTATCTCACTCAGGATGATATTTTCTAGAAAATCAAGATGACTCTGATGTGAGATTTCATCGTACATACATCAGAATGGCTAAGATAAAAAACTCAAGTGAGAGCACATGATGGTGAGAATGTGGAGAAAGGCGAATATTCCTCCATTGCTGGTGGGAATGTAAACTTGTACAACCAGTTTGGATATCAATCTGGCACTCTCTCAGATAATTGGGAATAATGCTACCTCCAGACCTAGGGCATATACCCGAACGATGCTCCACCATACAACAGGGACATTTGCTCAACTATGTTCATAGCAGCTTTATTCATAATAGCCAGAATCTGGAAACAACCTAGATGTCCCTCAATGGAAAAATGCATACAGAAATTGTAGTACATTTACACAATGGAATACTATTCAGTTATTAAAGACAAGGAAATCATGAAATTTGCAGATGATTCATCTTTTTTGACTTCCTGTTACTTGATGATGAAGAGCTCACTAGTAGACAATTAGCTGATCTATGGTTTTCTCGCATGTCTTAATCGTGACCTCACTTACCCTCAAAAAGAACTATGCATTAAAAAAAAGAACTATGCATTTCTTGGAAAAAGACTGATATTGAGAGCACTAGGAAAGAGGAACTGGCAATGCTTAGAACCCAATAAACTCACCAAGTTTCAGTGTTCAGCTCTTTATTCATTATTGCTTGTAAGTGTGTGTTTATGTGTATTCTCTACAAGACTCTGAACCCAGTGCCTGCACACTCAAAGAAAGCCCTGTATACCTGTGCTATACACTCAACCTCTGTTCCTTGTGTAATGTAATATCAAAGAGTTAATTTTAAATCAACGCACAGACAACAATGATTATTAAATAAAACTAAACCTCCCATATCTGTTCTTTTTTTTTTTTCATCTCTTGGTAGGCAATGACTTTCTTGACCCTCTACTATGAAGAGACAAAATGTAATAACTGTGTTCATTTTAGCATAGGCCTGAGAGTATCTTACAGTCACATCCTTCTGTAAGACTACCTCAGTCTTCTAGATGTCATACAGCAAGACAATACTTAACTGTATGTCTGCCTCTTTTCAGTAGTGATGGTGGGTTTTAAAAATCATTTCAAGGTAAATGTGCACTCAACCAGCTGTTGAAATGAAAACACTAATCTAAAGAGTGGGTCTTGAGTTCATTTGAATGCTATGTTGATAAGGTTCTGATTTGGAAATTGTCAGCAAGCTATTACCCTGACAATTGAACCCCAACTCATGTAGTAAAAGGAGTTTCAACTTTTTGCCTGCCCTAGAAACCCAGGAATGAATTGAGTGCACTCTAGAGAGAAAAATGTCATGCATTTAGGGGAAAGGGCTTATTTGTGGGTTGGGTATATCTGAGAATAGTGCTGAATCTCCCTCATGGTAAGCTTTAACAGTACTCTATGGTACTGCTCCAGTGTTCTCAGCTTCTGATCCCTCATTACTTTGAGCTAAAGATTTACTGCTCATTCTTTGGAGGGTGTTACTTATGTGCAATTATGTTGGCTTAATTGTAGCTCATTCTTCCTCCTATATTGTTGTGTGACCTCGTGCTCACTTTATTGTGGGCTGTCACTATCAAGCTTAATACCTGAAAAGCTGTAAGTACATTAGAATTCATTACAGAATACAAAGAGGAATACTAATGGGGTGGAGGAAATTTGATGGGGGGGGAACGGATTAACTTGATGCACTATATTTAGGGAAATGGGTCATCAATGGAGTCCCAACCTGGCTTGCAGTGTAGTGGAGCTTATTTTAAGATCTGTCACAGAAGATGGGTAAATGACAGGGGTAGATATGGTTATGGGGAAAGATTGCAAGCTCTGGTTTATAGTTGGTCACCAAAGGAAGATTGTGGATGTTTCTAGATAAAAGCAGGCAAAATTAAGCAAAGCCCAGATTTCTCCACAGTAATTATAAGATTTCCTGAGGTTTCAGAGCCTGTTCACTCCACTGAGCCTATTGAATAAAGGAGTGTGATTCAGGAAGAGAGTAATGTGTCTGAGGCTATCATTTTGTATAAGACGATATGTAATTCTTACTCATTAACATATGTATGCATTAAAAATATGTACTAAGGCTTCGTAGAACTGCATTTTCCAATTTGGTAACCCCCTGGAAAGTTCTGTCAGAATGGCTTCTTTCAGCTTTACTGGTAACCTTATTGACAGAGCTCCTCATGAAAGCCCATAGCCAGTTGCTACATTGTCTTCCTAGGCTTCTGACTCAGGAGAATCATTTAGCTTCAGAGACTATCAGGAACTACTTGCAGCCATGTTTCAGGCAGAGTCCATCCCAGTTGGGCAGTAACTGTTAAACTACAGATACCCCTGTACAAGTATAGGAAGCTGGGGTACTGAGGCATGGCTGTCTAACTCAGGGGATGAATCCCTTTTCATTGAGGATCTAGTATTTCATAAAGCCAAAACTAGGAGGACCACAGATAAAGTGGTGAATACACAAATGGAAATATTTATACTAAGGTATTGTCTTAAGAGAGTCAGTTTGGTGTGCTTAGAGAGCTTGAATGTGAGGTTGGTTTCATTTAGCTGTCAGACATCAGAGCTGGTGATAGCCTTATTTGTGTCTGTTGCTGCATGTTGATGGGGGGGGGATTCTAGGTTGATAGAAGTGACAGGAACACAAAGGCTCAATTTCATCCTCAAGAGTTAGGGCAGTGGTGAGCCCCTTCAGTGGTCTCCCTCAGTCAGCATTTTCTTCTGCTGTCTATTTCTTCTGACTTCAGCCAGGAAGGTGCCACTTAGCCTCTTGGCCCCGTCTGTGTTTGCTGAGCAGATAAACACTCCAAGACTGATTAAATGCTAAATCAAAATGATATGTGCTGAACTTCATAGCACTGTGCCCGATCCCGCAGCAGGTGCTGGATACATATGCCACTCACTGGAGTCATTTCGATACCGTCTCCAATCCCACCAGCCCTGTGTTCCCATGGCTCTGAATTTGCCAGTAGTTTTGCATCTAATCTGATAATCCAATCTGTGATTTCATTTTTTCTAGAATCAAATTGCCCAGAATAGAATGTGTTGCGGGAGTTGGGGTGAGGAAGGAACAAAAGGAGAAGAGAGAAACAGCATAGTGAATTCTAACAAGGGACCAATCCAGAAGTTTCTGTGCAGCATTGATTCCCAAACACAGAATACATGCACTGGGCTAACCCAATTTCCAAACAAATAGGTCTGTGGGAACTCGCTTTCATCTTCAGGAAGCTTGTGTGGAGAAAGCCTTTGGAACATTGAACATTAAACTTATCTGATGAACCTTGTCCAAGTCCAATCTTTCTCTCCCACCTTCTGCCTCTCTTGCCCTACTACCTTAAGTCTCACAGAGATACCTTAAGAATTAAATAATCCTGGTCTCCTCTCTCATAGGGCCTTACCTTATATAAATTGTCTGGTTCAAATGAGTCTATACCATAACTAAAATGAATTTTAATGTCTCATTAAAATCAATCATGTCTTCCATCCATAGCTCACTCACCAGCTGACGACCACTCTTGGTGAGAACACCAAGAGTGTTCTTCAGTGGTGTTACTACTGTCATTGCTGTGTTCACACAGGGTCTCATTTGGCCCAGGCTGGCCTCCAACTTCTATAAGCCAAGAATGATCTTGGTCTTGTATTCTTTCTGCCTCTTTCTTCTGATATCTAGGATTATAGATCTGTGCTACCACAGCTTGTAAATGAGCTGGGATCAAAAGCAGGGTTTCATATATACTGTAGCAACTGGCTGCTCACTTCAGTGTTGCTGTTTCCTCCTCTACCTGATAAAATACTGCTCTCTTCAGCACAGTGAATTTTCCCAACTCCTTCTTTATGTTACTCATTAACTTTGTATTCTCCCCCTCACTGTTGCAATCACCATTGCGACAATAGACTAATCATAGCTTGGAATTTTAAAGTATTGTTATAGTGTACCTGTATTAAGGCAAGGACATCATACAATCTGAAGAGGCAATTAGGAGTAATTAAGATCTGCTGCCAATAACAGATAAACCCTTGAAAATACTCCTGTCTCCTTCAACATATCTACAAAGTCTCTGCCTGCCTCTTCATTTTTCTCTAATTAAAAAGGCTTGTCTCTGTATTAGCATAAGCTATATGTAAGGAGCATATGTTGTTTGAATTCATGCTTGTGTTCACAAAAGTTACTAAACAAGAACAAGGTGTCTTATATGCAGTCCTGCTTGATGTTATATAGTTTTGTTTTGAACAAGCAGGACTATGAATTAATTTGAAATGTGAATATGATCCTAGAAATCACAATCGCCATGATTAATATTACTCCCATGAAGAATATAAGACATTTTCAGATAACTCATTTATAGGTAGATTTTCAGAAAATAAGCTACTGTCAACAATATACTATGCAGAATTAACTTCATTGATATTATTTTTATCCTGATTTGATTATAATATTTTATTGTATACTATAGGTATATTAAATTATTTTGAATAAAACAAACATTAAAATTACTCCCAGACTCTAAATTCCTGAATAGAAAATCTCTTTTGACTCTTCCTTGAACAGGATAATTTATAACTGTGACTTTGGGATACCAAGAATCAAAGAAGACCAGTGTAATTTCTAAAACATCCAGAGCAAACCCAGAGGTAAAATTGAAAAAATTTTTTCCCTTCATTTATTTTTGATTTTTTTTTAATTTATTCACTTTAAATCCCAATTGTAGCCCCCTCCTACACCTTCTCTTGATCCCACCTTTCCTCATCCCCCTTCCCTAGTCCACTGATAGGGAGCTCCTCCTCCTCTACTATCTTATACTAGCCTATCAGGTCTCATTAGGACTGCCTGAATCCTCTTTTTCTGTGTGCTAGCAAGGTTGCTGTGCCTGGGTAAAGAAGAAACAGGTAACCCATTTCATGTCAGTTCATGCTCCCCTTCTTAAGGAACCTACATGGAGACTGAGCTACCTATGGGCTACATCCGAGCAGAGGGCCTAGGTTCTCTCCATGCATGGTCCTTGGTTGGTGCATCTTTAACATTCAAAGCAGTCCAATGTTGAAAGGAAAGTACTTCACCTCAGAATGCCTGCAAAAAAAGATCAGAAAAAAGGAGAGGAGGACCTCCCCTATCAGTGGACTTGGGGAGAGGCATTCATGCAGAAAGGGGGGGAGGGTGGGACCGGGAGGGAGGAGGGAGGGACTTATGGGGGGATACAAAAGGAATAAAGTGTATTTAATAAAAGTTAAATAAAAAATTAAAAAAAAAGAATGCCTGCATAAATGTCATTCATCAAATTGTTCTCTGTAAGCCTGAGTTTACACAAGGAATTTTGTACTCAAAAGCATAAACAGATATATCAGTCTGATTTCCAAGTAGTTTTTTGAGTTAGCGAGTAGGTAACATATTTTCCTTTTCTCAGTAAGTTGTACCACACCATTTCTGAATGAGAACAGCTGAACTGTGGTGTGTACTTAGGAAATTATCAAATTTGATTGTTTCTCATCCCGAGATATTTGAGTCTGTTGGTCATCTCAGCAGAACTTAACCAGTACTAACAGTTAAAGTAACTGCTAAATTAACTTAACTGCTAAATTAAGATGTCAGTCTACAGCAAACTTCTAGAATTCAAGTGCTGAGAAGACAATAGCTATAAAGGTCACATTTTAGCAATAGCTTCAAAGCCAGGATTACAAATTTTGCTTCCAGACTCCTATTGATTAAAACAAAAATTATGAAATGTATGTAAGATTTGGAATAGAAGAAATTTTAAGAGCTGGGCTCAAGATGCTGCCTTCTGTCCTTAGAACATAGGTAGTTAATAAAACTGAGCTTGGCACCCTACAAAAAGCGATACACAGGCTTTAAAAACTATGTAACGAAACAAAACTATCTCAAGCTACTGCTACATTCCACTAGACTGTCTCTAGATAGTTAACTTTATGCTTGATTTTCAGCTTTAAATACTCAACAAACTTTTTCATGATTATATATATATATATTATATATTATATATATATATATATATATTATATATTATATATATATATATTGGAAGCCTGAATAGAGACAGCTAGATTATTGAGAATTATAATGGGGTGTTAAATGTGGTATTTATTTATTTGCTGAAGTATTTTCCTATTCTGTTGGCTCATTTTGGATTAGAAATTCCCTCTCTCTTATCTCCTCTCACTCTCTCTGTTTCTCTCTCTTTTCTGCTCACTCCAAAGTCTTCTAATATATCCCAGGATAAACATGAACTCATGGAAGTTGTGTTGACTCTGTTTCCAAGGGTCTAGAACTGTAGAATTTTTGAGCATCTCCTATACCCAGTCCCTATAATTAAAAATTAGATGAACCAGCCCTCTGCCTGAAACTCTCAATAGGATGCATATGTGCATACATGAGGTACATCATACTATCACTCTCATAAAAAAAAAAAAAAAACCTCTGAGGCAAAATGGAGCAGTTACACAAGAATATTATTTTCCTAACTTGACTTTCTGAGACTGTGTAACATATATTTATTGTTATACCTTTGGATGCTAGCAACCCTCTCTGTTATTGTTGGTGAATGTGTCTGAAAATGAAATTCAGAGTAAGAAAAACAAAGCAAACAAACACACAAATATCTAAAGAACAGTAACAAAAGAATCTAAATGTTTTGTTTCTCTGAAGTTACACCTGCCATTGGACATCTCATGTTCACAACTAAAATATATTTCTATGTTTATTTAAATGCAAAACAATTTTGAATGATATTTCAATTCTGTAGTTGTAAGTCATGAAAACTCTTCAGTGTTTGGAGCCTAAGTTTTCTTCTTTGCAGAAGCAACTCAATGCTTCTCTAACATCTTAGGTAAGAATCTAATTAGCATATGGCTAATATTGTAGCAAAGCACCTGCCTCCATTTATGGTTATATTTTTAGCATTAGTCATAATGCATAGACATTATGACTAATTATGTAATGCTATTATATATTCTGACATACATAACACTATTGGCATTTTATAGCAAATCCAAGTAGTTCTAAGCGTTCTCTGTGTGCTTTTTTTTCATGGTTGCTGTGTTGGATAGTTTCATGTCAACTTGACACAAGTCATTGAAAAGGAGGTAACCTCAACTGAGCAAAGGACTCAATAATATTGGAATATAGGAAAGCCTATAGAGCATTTTCTAAACTACTGATTATTATGGTAGGGCCCAACCCACTGTAGAAGGTGCCATCCCTGCATTGGTGTTCTTTGGGTCTACAAAAAAGCACGTGCAGCAACCCATGTGGTGCCAGCCAGTAAGAAGCACTGACCTCCCTTACAACACTCACCCCATGGCCTCTGTATTAGTTCCTGTCTCCAGGCTCCTGCCCTGTCTGAGTTACTTTCCTGACTTGATTCAATAATGGATTACCATGTAGAAGTATAACCCAAATAAACACTTTCCTCTCCAAGTTGTTTTTGGTCATGGTATTTCCATTACAGCAATAGCAGCCTCAATCAAGACAGTGATGTTACCAGACAATGCAGACAGTCTTGATGTGACCTGATAGGCTAGGGTAAGATGGAAGGGGTGGACTGGAGAAGGAACATGGGAGGAGAAGAAGGAGGGAGGGCAGGACTGGGAGGGAGTGAGGGAGGGCTCTACAGCTGGGATACAAAGTGAATAAATTGTAATAAATAAATAATAATAATAATAAAGAAATCTGGGTTCAGGGGTCTTTGCAAAGACCAATACTCCAACCAAGGACCATGCATGGAGATAGCCTAGACTCTCTCCTCAGATGTAGCCCATGGCAGCTCAGCCTCCAAATGGGTACCCTAGTAAGGGGAACAGGGGCTTTTTCTGACATGAACTCAGTGGCTGGGCTCTTTGATCACCTTCCTCCAGAGGGAGTGTGGCTGTACCAGGCCACAAAGAAAGACAATGCAGCCAGCCCTGATAAGACCTGATAGGCTAGGGTCAGATGGAAGGGGAGGAGGAACTCCCCTATCAGTGGACTGGGGGAAGGGTATGAAAGGAGAAGAGGTAGAAAGGATGGGATTGGGAGGGGATAAGGGAGGAGTCTACAGCTGGGATACAATGTGAATAAGTTGTACATCTACACAATGGAATACTACTCACCAATAAAAAACAAGGAAATCATGAAATTTATAGGTAAATGGTGGGAACTGGAAAAAATCATCCTGAATGAGCTATCCCAGAAGCAGAAAGACATACACCATATATACTCACTCATATAGATACATAATATAGGATAAACCTACTAGAATCTGTACACCTAAAGAAACTAATCAAGAGGGAGAACTCTGGCTAAAGTGCTCAATTCCCATCAAGAAGGCAAAGAGGATGGAAATCAGAAGAAGGAGAAAACAGGGAACAAGTTAGGAACCTGCCACAGAGGGCCTCTGAAAGGCTCTGCCCTGCAGACTATCAAACCAAATGCTGAGATTTATGGCCAACCTTAGAGGAGATTGCAGGGAATCTTATGAAAGAAGTGGGAAATAGTAAGAGGGGACAGGAGTTCCACAAGGAGAGCAACAGATCCAAACAATCTGGGCACAGAGGTCTTCCCTGAGACTGATAGTCTAACCAAGTAGCATGCATGGAGATAACCCAGAACCCCTGCACAGATGTAGCCCATGGCAGTTCAGTCTCTTAGTGGTTTCCATAGTAATGGGAACAGGGACTGTTCTCTGACATGAACTGATTGGCCTGTTCCTTGATCACCTTCCCCTGAGTGGGGAGCAGCCTTACCAGGCCACAGAGGAAGACAATGAAGCCACTCTTGATGATACCTAATAGACTAGGATCAGAAGGAAGGAAAAGAAGACCTTCCTTACCAGTAGACTTGAGGAAGGGAATGCATGGAGAAGGGGGAGGAAGGAAGGGATTGGGAGGGGAGGAGAGAGGGAACTACAGGGGGGATACAAAGTATAAAGTGTAATTAATAATAAAAAATATGTTGCTTATCAAGGAAAAAAAAAGAAGTGGGAAGGAGACAAGATTGGATTTTGCTCAAAGGAGAGACATGACTCAGATGACTATGTCTTCTGCCTGCTTTGTTGTAAAAACAGACAAACTGGCCCTGTCATAAAGCAGTGAAGCATTAATCATTGGAATAGAATATTAATGGCAGTGAATGTTCACAATCCCATTAGTTTGATACAAGAAAAGGTGGGAAGAATAATATAGAAGTTTTTATTTACTGTACAAACTTGATAAAAATAATAAAAAAAACTTGTAAAAAATTATTTACAAAGCCAAAAATAAATAAAAAAATGAAAAAGGAAAGTGTGTGAACTACAAACATGGTAAAGGGTGATTAAACAAGATAGATCATATACAGCATAGACATATAAACATATGAATGTATGATGCCAATGGTTTTTCTGATCTTCTTAGTCAACAGTGCCTTTTTCTGTTTTTATTGTGATACAATTCCTCTTGGATAAGAGGACAATAGTTTTTCTTGGGAGATCAGAGGATTTTTTTTTAATATCACTGAAATCAGAAGAAAAAAATGGTATATATATATTTTTTCTTTTTGGCTTCTCACTGCAGTTAAACATAATTTGGCTGAAATAATGAGATTCAATTGCTCATAAATAATCTGCAGTTTACAGTGGCAGTCAGGCAGTGTTTGTTGTTGTATTTCCCATTTCAGACAGGAGCTTTGTTATTGACTCATTGTTGACATATTTACTTCAGTTTAAGAATTTGGTAAAAAGGCCTAAGGGGGAAAAATGTAGACCTGCCTGAATTGTCGTAAGGTACAAACTATTCTATCATTGCTCTGTTTCCATTGTATTTTCCAGCCTTACCTTACTTACCTAAATCACCAGGAAGATACAGTTAAGCAGAGTTCTTCCTGTACCGTGTATTTTATGCTTATCCAGATATGAATTCAAATATTTCGATTTTCCTAGATTCCAATTGATTCATTATTACCTTTATTTGTAAATTTCTTCAAATTATGCTTAGAGAAGGCAAAGCCCAAGAGTTGCTTATGAACTTTTCATTGCTTAGAGTTATGTATTTGTACCATACTGGCTGGTCACAAACCACACTTTATAGACAAGGCTTTATAGACAAGGCACAGGTGAGTTCTGCCTGAAAGATGACTTCCATGAGAGAAGCTCATTTCACATTTTTTGGGCTGTCTGTAAACTTCGCTTTGTGTTTTGAAATGTGCTGTCTCTTCTGGTTTGCTATTGCTTTTTCCTTTTGTTCTAAAGTCAGAATTTAAAGGTCACTTCCATAGCTTCTTTATATGAAAAAAAAGTGTAATAAACAAGTAAAAGAGAATGCAAATATGTATAGACAAGGATGATTCATAAGTATGTTGTCAGTTCTCAGGTCTCATGAGCACCCAATGTCCTGCTGTTCATCCTTGTTGTGGTGTTCATGCTCTCTTGGCACATTTGCTGGGATGACTGTTGGAATATAAAATCTTATGTATTTGAGGTGTTAATGCGAATATAGCCAATAGGCAAGATCAATGAAGTCTCCCTTCTGACTTCCTACAATCCTCTACCATCTTTGACTAGCCAGGACCCTTCATAAGTTCTTCTTTTGAGCTAATTTCACAGAACTTACCTCTTTTCCAAGGTACAGTAAATTCACATATGTGTACTAAATGTTTGTGACCATCCTGAACTCACATTTGGGAATGACACTCCATTGTTCCTTATTCTCTGCATTTAACTAGTTACGTACTTTTGTAGTAGCATTATTTCCACTTCAAAAAGAAAATCCACCTATGGGCAAGGAAAGTTGGAATTATTTATAGTAAAGGGATAGTTTTGTGTTAATAAGGCAATCTGTAATTATTTAATTTAATTTAGCAAAATGGCATTAGTAGATTCTTCTATAGACTGTATGGCTTCTCCAGTGATGGGTTCTGTGCTAGGTTTAAAACAGCATCAGGTATAAGTTTCCTGTTATTGAGCAAGCTTGAAATCTAATTAGATACTTGCTGGCTACACCCAAGATATAAGTGTCACTACTTCATCATAGAGACACCCTGGCAGAGGAAACATTATTATGATTGGCAGGCTTCATAGTTGGGTAAAACTTTTGATAACTATTGATAAATATTATTCCTTGACATCACGCATAGAACCTTTGGTTACTATGGTAGATAACCCTCAGTGAAGAGGACTCCAGATCAGTACAGCTTGATTTAGATGATAAAGGACAATGTGCTATTTATTTTTCCACTCTCATGTTGGGGAACATTGCCAAGGTGTTCTCAAATGCAGTTCTTGCTTCTGTCAGCTTGCATGCCATATGACCAACAACTTGCACATTCTGAGAAAATGTAAATTACCCCTTACAGAAATTCATTTAAAAATATGTTACACATTATTAAAGCTAAATAAACAGTTATTCTTAAACATACCTCAGTTGAAGTAATTTCAAACCTCATTTTCCTTTGGGTTGCTGATAGACCCAGACATTCTCATTGGAAAATAAGACTTAAAATTGTTATGATACTCCTCAGGGCAAAGTACAATTTCTCTATTTGTCACTTGAAATGTGGGATTGTGCAGCCAGCATGCAGTAAAGGGTTTGGCTACCCAAGAAGGAACTGGGCTGAATATCCCTTAATTAGTGATTACAGCCTCTTGGAACACAGGGTGTTCAGAAGCAGGCTGGAGATTTACAGTCTTTTCCAGACTGCTGTATCATCATCATCAAGATTTTATGCTTGATGACATTGGACGGCAACATATCTCTAATCTCTACTTCATATTATTTCTCCTGATTGTATACCCCTTCTCTGTGCAAACCTTTGTATTGTAGCAAATTACTTAATATTCCTAAGTGTATTTTATTTTTAGTTTTAGTTGGTCCTTTCAATTGTCCAACATAATCAAGTATCTTTTGGGTATATATAGTTGGATCTTAAGGTAGTATTATTTCTAATTTTCTGAGAAAGTGCCAGACTGATTTCAGAAGTGGTTGTACAAATTTACATTCCCACCAGCAATGGAGGAGGGTTCTCCTTTCTCCACAACCTCTCCAGCATGTATCGTACATTGAGTTTTTGATCCTGGGCATTCAAAGCAGATGCTGGGACTCATAGCCTAACTTTGGGAAGAGTGCACCGGATCTTATGGAAGAAGGGGGAAATAGAAAGATCTGGAGGGAACAGGGGCTCCACAAGGAGACAAACAGAGCCACAAAATCTGGGCCCAGGGGGGCCTGCAGAAACTGATGAATCAACCAAGGACTATGCATTGAGAGGACCTAGAACCCCTGCTAAGATGTATCCCATAGGCAGCTCACTCTTCATGTGGATACCTATTAAGGGGAGTAGGGGCATTCACTGATATTTTGTCTCCTCCCCCTGGTGAGGTGGCTTTACTAGGCAACAGACAAAGAGGATTCAGATAGTCCTGATGAGACCTGATAGGCTAAAGTCAGATAGCAGGGGAGGAGGACCTCCCCTCTCAGTGGGCTAGAGAAGGCACATGCAGGGCGAGGGAAGAGGGAAAGAGGGTGGGACCCAGAGGAGATAAAGAAAGGGGCTACAGCCAGGATACAAAGTGAATAAATCATAATTAATAATAATAATAATAAATGAAAAATAAAAATCAATAAGAAAACATTTAAAAAAATCAAGTATTGTATTTTCCATTATGGACAAACTGTGTGAGCTGTCAGAGGATCAGTGGTAAATTATTAAGCATTCTGCTTTTCATATACTACTTGAAGAAATGAAAGACCAAAATAAAACAGCACAAAATAAAATAACTAGGTACAGTGACTAGTTATTAAAATTAAAATAAAAAAAAACACTTTTAGGTATTGTGTTCTATACTATTCACTATTGGCATGAGTGGACCAGGAATTACTTAGTAGACACACTCATGGGTGAGTCTACCAACAATGTTTGAGAGCCCTTTGAGGAGGGAGGAAACTCACTAAGCAATTAGTCTATACTTTTCTATCAGCAGGGATATGTCTGAATAAAGTAAGAGGAAGAATCGATGCTCCATAGTTGCCAACATTAATATTTTCCAATGTTCTGACCCATCCACGTATCATAAAAACAGCTTTCCACTGACATTCCTTCCCCACTATGATGGGTCTGGATCATCATAGTCTTTTATATATTTAAATGTATGTATATATAATATAGATACAGATATAGAAATAGACATTTAAGCAATCAAACAGAGCAAAAATAGTGACCATTGCAGCCATTATTCCAGCAATTTGTTGTGGTAGTGCATTGAGAATTTCAGAATAGGATTAAAGTATCCAGAAGACCGTTTGAAGGAATTTTAAATTTGGCTTCAGGAGATACATGAAAGGCATTATTATTATTATTATTATTATTATTATTATTTACAATTTATTCCATTCATATCCCAGCTGTAGCCCCTCCCTTCATCTCCTCTCAGTTGTACCACTCCTCCCTCTTCTCTGCCTATGTCCCCTCCCTAGTCCACTGATACGGAGGACTTCCTCCCCTTCTATCTAACCCTAGAATATCAGGTCTCCTCAGGGCTGGCTGCATCATCTTCCTCTGGCCTGGCAAGGCTGCACCCCCAGGGGGAGATGATTGAAGAGTCAGCCACTGAGCTCATGTCAGAGACAGCCTCTGATCCCCTTACTAGGGATTTCACTTGGAAAATGAGCAGCCAATGGGCTTCATCTGAGCAGGGTGTCTAGGTTCTCTCAATGCATCATCCTTGGTTGGAGTATTGGTCTCTGCAGGGCCCCCTGGGCCTAGGTATTTTGACTCTATTGTTCCCGTTGTGGAGCTCCTGTACCCTCCAGGTCTTTCTATACCCCGATTCTTCAATAAGGTTTCCTGTACTCTGTCCAAAGTTTGGCTGTGAATCTCAGCATCACCTTTGATACCCTGACAGGTAGAGTCTTTAAGAGGCCCTCTGTGGAAGGTTTTTGTCTTGTTCCTTGTCTTCTCCTACTTCCAGTGACTATCCTGTTTGCCCTTCTGAATAAGGAAGAAGCATCTTCCCTAGGGTCATCTTTGCTGTTTAGCTTCTTCAGGACTATAGATTTTATTAAGTTTATCCTATATTATATGGCTAATATCCACTTATAAGTGAATATATAACATGTGTTTTTGTGCTTCTGGGATACCTCACTCAAGATGATCTTTTCTAGTTCCATCCATTTGCTTGCAAATTTCATGATTTCCTTGTTTTTAATTGCGAGTTAGTATTCCATTGTATAAATGTACCACAATTTCTATAACCATTCCTTGGTTGAGGGACATCTAGGTTGTTTCCTGATTCTGGCTATTATGAATAAAGCTTCTACGAACATAGTGGAGCGAATATCCTTGTTGTATAGTTGAGCATCTTTCGGATATGACCAGGAATGTTATAGCTTGATCTTTAGGTAATATGATTCCTAACTTTCTGAGAAAACTCCAGATGGGTTTTCAACACGATTTTACATGTTACATTCCCACCAGCAATATGGAAGGGTTTTCCTTTCTCCACAACCATTTTTGCATGTGTCATTCCTTACTTTTAGATCTTCATTCATACCCATTCTGATGGGTATGAAGGGGAACCTCAGGGTCCTTTGGATTTGCATTTCCCTGATTACTAAGGACATTTCTTTAAGTGTTTCTCTACCATTCGATATTCCTTGTTGAGAATTCTCTGTTTAGCTCTATACCCCACTTTAGAAATGAATTACTTGGTATGTTGGTGTTTATCATCTTGAGCTCTTCATATATTACATATAAGCCCACTGTCAGATATAGGGTTGGTAAAGATCTTTTCTCAGTCTATAGGTAGTCATTTTGTTCTTTTGACAATATCCTTTGCTTTACAGAAGCTTTTAAGTTTCCTGAGGTCCCATTTATTGATTGTTGATCTTAGAGCCTGTGCTGTTGGTGTTCTGTTCAGGAAGTTGTCTCCTGTGCCAATGAGTTCCAAGATCTTCCCCACTTTTTTTTTTTTCTAACTCATTTAGTGTGTCTAGTTTTATGTTGAGGTCTTTTATCCACTTGGACATTATTGCAGCATGAAAAATATGGATGTATTTGCACACTTCTACATGAAGATAACCAGTTAGACCACCACCATTTGTTGAAGATGCTGTCTTTTTTCCATTTGTATAGTTTTGGCTTCTTTATGAAAATCAAGTATCTGTTGGTGTGTCGGTTTATTTCTGGGTGTTCTATTTGATTCCATTGATCTGTCAATGTGTTTCTATGCCAGTACCATGCACTTTTTAATACTGTTGCTCTATAGTACAGCTTAAGATCAGGGATGGAGATACCTCCAGAAGATATGTGGATTATTTGAAGTTTATCACAATCATTAAGATGAACAAAAGAGTTACATTGAATGTCTAAACCGCTGTTCCTTCATGTCCAAAGTGGAACTGTAGAATTACATTTTATGCCTCTTTTTGAAAAGAAAATGTTACTATTTTATATGAATTACACTAACTGAAGAAAATTTTTATTCAAAGAAGCCAATATATTATTTTTTTATAAAGTTCTCTCTAATTCTTTCTGGATTTAGAACACTTTTTTTCCCACACAGATTAAATTTTAGCCATGTGAATAAACTCAATTGATGTTTCAGATGCTACTCTGAGTCCCAGAAATGCCTCAGTGCAGGACACATGAAAGACAAACCTTCTATACTCACAGGGTTATATTCATTCCATGTCCATAGTGGGGCATTCATGGCGCAAGCGTGTGGGGACATAAAACAAGATATAAAAAGGTTTTTCTTGTCCATCCCTGTAACGGTGGGTAACCATGTATGAAGCACCTTTGATATACCAGCAATTAGGCAATTATTTATCACCACTCCCTTATGGAGTTCTCACAAGAGACCCGAGAAATTGGAATTACCTTATAATTTCCTCTAGTCTTTCTCACCTCTGCTTCTTTCTTTCTTTCTTTCTTTCTTTCTTTCTTTCTTTCTTTCTTTCTTTCTTTCTTTCTTTCTTTTATTTATTTATTTTTAACAGTAGTTATAATTTTTTCTTTGTCAAACTTTGGAACCTGTAGTCATGGCTAACACAGAACACTTTCTCAAAACCATATCTGAAGATTGGATCAATGTATGGTCTACTGGTGTTTGAAATACATCATACAATACCTTTGGTGGATTATCAGATATTAGACATTAATATTTGGTTTTGCCTTAAAAACATTCAGAGTCTAGTCCACTTAAAAAAAAAAAAACAGGCAAATGGAAAAGTAGGAAGTGGCCAACATACTGACAGTTGTCTCAGGATGTGAGGACATCTATTCTGCCTTGTTTTGGAATATTAGCCATTCTGGAATCTTCACATCCAAAGCCACAGTTTAGACTCTAGTGAGGGTTTTATGCTATTTTGATAGGGACTCTGTGTTGGGGAGATCTGTATTTGGGATGTGAATGTATTACGCAGCTTGGAGCCATCTTTTCCTTTGCTTTATCCTGGCTTTTGTGTAGATTTCAGGTCTATCTTTTTTTCCTTATATTCACTTGGGGTTTAGAGTTTGCATTTCCCTTTTAATCTAAAATATTTACTTAGCTGTAAAATGTTTTCCTTGATGCTATAGGGGATCATTTACTTTTCATTATGTAGCATTTTCATTTATATCCAATTCTATTAATTTTATAATTTTTATTTTGATTCTTTTTTGACACTCAAGTTATTTAGAAGTGTGTCCTGTAGCTTATTACTAATATGGAGTGTCCCAGGGCTGTACCTTTCCCAATACTCATACACACACACACACACACACACACACACACACACACACACACATTCACACATATATATATTCCCACTGGAAAATCAAATCATAGATTTAAAATTGTATTTATTAGGAAATGTTTTGTGAGTAAAATATGGTTTATCTTGATAGATATGCTAAATCTTCTTTTTTATTTTTTCATTATTTTTCTTTTACAGTTTATTCACTTTTTATCCCAGCTGTAGCCACTTGCCTCCTCTCCTCCCACTCCCACCTTCACGCCTTCTTCTCCTCATGTGCTCCTTTCCTAGTCCACCGATGGAGGAGGTCTTCCTTCTGACTTCTGTCTGACCCTAGCCTATCAGTTCTCATCAGGACTGATTGCATTATCTTCCTCTGTGGCCTGGGAAAACTGTACCCCACAGAGGCAGCCCCTGCTCCCCTTACTAGAGAACTCACATGGAGACTGAGCTGCCTTTGAGCAGGGGATAGGTCCTCTCTATATATGAGCAGGGGATAGGTCCTCTCTATGCAGGGTCCTTGGTTGGAGTATCAGTCTCTGCAGAACCCCTGGGCCCAGGTTTTTGGATTCTTTTGGTCTCCTTGGGGAGCCCCTGTCCCCTTCAGGTATTTCTTTTTTTTTTTTTTAAGTAAATAAAACATCATTATTTATTTTTACAATAATTAAGGAAATAAACAATCATACCAGAAGCTTGGAAATTAACATTAAAGCAAAATTAGCTTCTCTGTTTACTATTTATATTTAAGTTTCAAAATTGGTTTTTTTTGTTTCAGTTTTATTTATTTATTTATTTATTTATTTATTTATTTATTTATTTTTAGATGAAAATTAGAAATTTATTCAAATTATCACCATTTTCAACAACCAAAATTTCTAAATTTTGCTGTTTGCATATGTGATGGAGGGATCTGCTCATCTATCTCGCAGATACAACGTATAAAATGTAACACAAAATAACATTCCTGCCAGCATTTTTTAGGAAATAGAAAGATCATTGTATGGGGAATAGTTTATGAATTTTAGTCTTTGCTTCAAATTTCCTTCCATAAAAATATTCAAGTGAGATCCAAGAATATGTGTATATATGATGTATATGATGTATATATGATATATATGTATATATGTATGTATGATGTATATATGTATAATGTATGGATATATGTATGGATATATG
>REGO01000154.1:2341161-2392251 GCA_010120015.1 Rhombomys opimus | reverse complement strand
GGGACCGAGTGATGGCTAAGGTTGAGCCCTTGAGTGTGTGGGAGGGACTCTGCACTGTATATGTTGCAGGCGCTAGTGATGATCGCAGTGCAATTTCTGGCATTAACTGCCTTAACTCCTCAATTAGACCCACAGAGCAGGAACTTCAATGTCCCTAGTGCCCCTCTGTTTCCCCAAGTGGGTATGTGCGTGGAAGGGGGTTCGATGCCTGGCTTCTGTTTTAGAAAACCCAGGGTCTGGGGATCTGCAGATTTTCAAGGGTGCACTCACTTACATGCAGGTCACTTGGCAGAGATAGTGGAATCAGGCCTCTGCTCTCTGGTTTGGCCCTGCTTCTTAGATGTGCCCCGCCAGTTCTGTGCTGCTGTCACTGCCAGGTTCTGAGGTCTTGCTGCCGCTGGAAATTTCAGGGTGGTCACGTCAGTGGTGAACTGAACGGCGTAACCAGGCTCTCTCTGTTCTCTGGTTTGGCCCTGGTTAGTCATAAACTGGAGGGCTGTTGTGTCCCGACAGCTCAGTGCTGCCCTGCCGCCAAGTCCCACTGTAACTGGTGACTGGGTTGCTAGTCCCGATGCTTCCTGGGAAGTCCTGGAAAGTCCTGGATTCTCTTCACTGTGCTCTCCAAGCTTGGGAGGCCAGCACCTGGTGTATCTAGGTTGTATGATGTTTCTGCCTGGTTTTGGTGAATATATGGCGTATTCTCTGTCACTGTGGGATTGGGCGGGCTGTACCGTCACTGATGGCGATTCTACGGAGCTAGTATGGCGTCCAGCAGACTCGGGCCCTGGGGAGATGGTGTAGACGCCGCGCGGATCTGGGACTCCGGGACACGTACTGCTGATCTTTGCCTGCCGCTAAAGGGCTTGGAGCTCTGCCCCAGCGGCTGTATACCTCAGGCAGTTAGGTCTGCTCTGAGAAAGACCAGTCAGCTGTGCCACTGTGCAGTGGTGGAGGGAGGTCTGGGTGAGGGGAGTGCCGCGAGATCAAAGGATAGTTTCTCTCCTTCCCCAAACAAGTACCCGGGTGACCCGAGACCAAAGTTTTCACCTCCTGTGATGTTCCCTATCGGTCTAGAAATCTCCACCGTTGTCTTCCTGGGTTAGAGGTCCTTCCATTCACCAACTCAGAAGTTCAGGTATTCCACCGCTCAGAAATGGTGTGTGCTCGTCGCCATCTTGGCTCCGCCCCCCCAGGTATTTCTATTTTTCCCCTTATTATGTAAGATTCTCTGCATTCTGTCCAAAGTTTGGCTGTGAGTCTCAGCATCTCCTCGATACCTTGCTGCATAGTCTTTCAGAGGCCCCCTGTGGTAGCCTCCTGTCCTGTTCCCTGCCTTTTCCTGCTTCAAATGTGTATCCAGTTTGCCCTTCTAAATAAGGATTAAGCATCTTCCCTAGGGCTCTCCTTGTTGTTTAGCGTCTTTAGGAATATAGATTTCAGTATATTTATCCTATATTGATGGGTATAAGGTGAAATCTAAGTACTTATGTTGTGTTGCTGTTGGACAGAATGTTTCATAATGTTCATTGTGTTATGCCCACTGGTAATGCTGCTGCACTCTGCACTGTGAAGTTTAACTTTCTCTCTGAATGTTGAGGGAACTAAAACTTTCAAATACATAGGCATTGTATATTACATTTTCCCAATGGATAAGAATTTTTATTGTTATACGTCAAAGTGTTTTAATTATGAATATGTCTACAAAATTTTTCTTGTTACAATGGATGGATGTATTTATTTTTACAAGAAGAAATATCCTATATATGATGAAGACAATTTTAAAATGGTAAATAATTTTTATTTTTTGGAATTACAGTATAATTACATCATTTTCACCCTTTCCTTTTTTGTCTCCAACCACTCCTGTCAATACCTTCTTTTGCTCTCCCTCTCAAATTCATTACCTGTATTTCTTTTGTTGTTGTTTGTTTTTGTTTTGCTTGTTGCTTTAAATTAGTCCCTTAAGGATTTTGATTTTCTTGAAACATGTTGTGGTCATATTCACACACACACACACACACACACACACACTCACACACAACTCTTCCCAGATCAAGTACCCCTTCCCTAACCACCGAAATTTTGTCCTTTCTAATTTTATCAGAATATTTAAAATGAATTTCTGCTGCACAAATATTGACAGATCTGTTTTCCACTAGAGCATCTCCAATGTATTAGGAAAAACCATGGCAGTGAAAACTGTCTCTTTCTCTACCAACAATTGAGAGTGGTCATTTACTCACGTCTAGACGTGAGATTGTGTGGCCCAGTCACCTCTCAGGCTTAGTTTTGGTATGGCTTAGGCTGTTTATTCTTTTGTTTTTAACTTATTTATGTCTTTGTATTCACAGTGATTTCTTACAAAATGTGTAGTCTTTCCATGCATTGTTATGCAAGTTCCAATCACATAGTCAGGATCTGAGAGCACCATCTTCTCTGTATAGTCATATTAGAGTGGTTCTAAGGCCTTTCTTCCAGATGCTAAACTCTTAGCATCTCCTTAGATTCAATGGCATGACTTTTGCAGAAGACCTACACCTTTACTTGTATTAGCTATAAATTAACTCTTTATTTCTCATCATAGCTGCTATGAACTACGACACTCTGTAAAGCCCTGCTGTTAATGTGTAGTGTACAATGAAGCAAAAGCATGGAATTATTTGGTATAAAAATGGCCTTTAAAAAACAGTTTTTAGTAAAGGACCAGTTTTTAGTAGCTCCTTTGGTAAAGTCTTGTTTTGCAAATATGAGGACTTCAGTTTGATTCAAAGAACTTGCACAAAAAATATGCAGCTGTTGTGGTGCATGTTTCTATCCCCAGCATGAGAAAAGGAGAGAAGAGAATTGATGAATTTCACTTGCCAGTCAGCCTACCCTACTTCAGCAAGCTCCAGCCCATGAAAGATCATGTCTCAATGAATAAAGGAATGACACTGAAGGAGAACCTCTGGCCTTCACATATAACAATTATGCACATACCACACACACACACACACACTCCCCCTCCTACACACACACTACCACCCTCCACACAGAGTGTATGTGGCAGTTAGAACCTTCAAACTGGGAAAATTTCCTGTCTTGAAGTTATTGACTTCACCTTGCTATTTATATGTGGCCTATTGCTTTGTGTCTTACTGTGATTTGGTTCAGAATAATTAAGATCCTGGTATTTCAGTCTCACTTCCTTTGTCTCTGAGGAACTGAGAAACTGAGGTGTAGTCCAGGCTACATGTTGAAGATTGCTTTAAGTTACAGTAATCTTCCTTTAAGTGTAAAAATCATTTATTTCGAAGTAATTCCATATTTTGACAAATGATTTAAGAACTTTTTTCATACATATAGATTTCAAAGTATTATGACTCCTATATTGTTAACTTTTTCTTTAAGCAGTTTGCATCAAATAGAAAGATTTGTATTTATCTAAGTAATTACCATTTAAAACTGTCTCTAATTCTTTGCACAGAGTTTCCATGCAGAGACAACTCTTTCACCGGTCTTATAAGCTTGGTGTGCCAACAGTAATTTTGGCTTTGCCTAACTGGGAGTGCTAAGTTCTCCATCACTCACAAAAGATATTTTCACTGGAGAAACAAACATCCACTTTGACTTTTAAAATTTGAGAAATATTTAAAGTTGGTGGTCCACTGTGTTCCCTTTCCTGCAAGACACTCTGACCTTACATTTGGTCTCATGCTCCTGGGTGGCTCCAAGCTCCAATCCATGGAGCAACTGCCCAGAGTTCCTCTCAGTTTATAATTTTGTTTATTTAATTATGAGACATGCTAGTTTTATTCAACTTGGAAAGCTCGAGATGTGCTTAAACAGTTGAAGAGAGGATGGCACGATGGGTTAGGTGGAGAAGGAACAACATAGGTGAGGAGGAAGGACTCTGAGAATGGCATAGATGGAAAAAACACTCAGATTAAAAAAATACAATCAAGCATTTATAAGATTATGGGTAGAAGGTAGTCCAGAGAAAGAAGGTTAAGGTAGATGGCATTGGATGGGGGCTGGGAGATGAATGGTGAGGTGGTTGAGACAGCATAGGTGAAATATCTGCCTGGCCCAAGGTAATAAGGCAATTATAATATCTCCATCTATCTATCTATCTATCTATCTATCTATCTATCTATCTATCTATCTATCTATTATGTATCTATCATCTATCTATAAGTATATAGCTGTTATTTCTTTAAACATGTATTCCTTTTTAATCCATTTAGAGATTCTAATTATTCTAGTTAAGATTTTATCATTCTTGGTTCATTTAACAAAAATAATTTCTTTGTGTGTGCCTCCCACCACAATCCCCAATTAGAAACATTTTTTAGGCACTGACTTTAAACATTCTTATCATTCTGCCACAACATTGAATTTGCCATTAATCATACCAAATGTGTTTTGTGTTGTGGACTTTGCAATTTCCATCCCTATGAGTTCCATCACTGCCCTGTTTATGTACGTAACAGAGTCAATCTTTCATCTTGATAGTGGAGCATGGGCAGTTATAATGGCCATTGCCTGATGTCTATCATCTGTGTAATTTCTGTCTGACTTTCCATTGATTAAGTTTCTTGCTCATTATTTTCTTGCTTCTATACATTCTTGATAGTTTTAATCATATATGGAATTTAACGGTTTTTAAGTTCTTGAATGTTATGTTATTTATTTCTGTATTTTCACTTTTTCTTTATTTATTTAAATTACTTTTAAATGTTTAAGTATTTTCATACAATGTATTTTGTTCACATTCTTTCTAATATAATCCCCAGTTCCCTACCCATCCAATTTCAAGCACACTCTCTTTTTATCTGTCTTTCAAAAAAAAAATGAAAATCAAAACAAACTAGCTTTTTTAAAAAGGACAAAATAACAAAACAAAACAAAAAGTGTTTCTAAAACATGGAGTCCAGATTTTGCTGGTAAGCTGCTCCTAGGCATGAGGCCTAGCCTGTGTTATAGTTGATAATTACAGTAACATTCCGTTGAAGAAAATTTATTTTACCTTTTCCAAGAGTTCTAAATTGAAAGTTTAGTTGGTGGACATGGACGAGTTGTTTGGAAGCATTATCTACCTTTCTCTGTCTTACTTTGAAGTTTGCTAGGTAAAAGAACCAAATATTAATGTTAGGCTTGCCACTATGGTAAGGAACTCTTCTTACCTTTTGCCCAGCAAATAATAAAGTATAGTGCTTAAGTGGAGAGGAGTGTTAATCATTCTTGCTCCTTGTGAACTCTGCACACTGCTCTTTCTAAGCACACAGAATATGCTTTCCTCTGCTCTGGGGAATTTTCCTACATTCTTGTGGAATAATACACGACTGAGCATTCAGTTGTTTCTCTCAATTTCATGCTTCTTTATCAGTAAACTGAGAAAATTAAAGGGAATACCAGAGTTAATCTCCAAATCTTCAGATTCATATTATTTATTGATTGATGGTCGGTGTCCTGAAAATATTTTTGCCTATATTTAAATGTATTCAGAGGAAGAGTAAGTCAAGGTGTGTTTTGTCCACATCATAATTCAATTGATACAATTAGTGAAAAC
This sequence comes from Rhombomys opimus, assembly GCA_010120015.1. NCBI lineage: Eukaryota > Metazoa > Chordata > Mammalia > Rodentia > Muridae > Rhombomys > Rhombomys opimus. Next base: position 2,386,700 of record REGO01000154.1, on the reverse strand, counting down.
AACACATTATGTATTTGCTTGAGACTCCAGTCAGTTACTGTGTTAGTTATCTATCTATTTAAAATATTTCTTGGAGCTAGATTAGATATTTGAGACTGATGTCCCATTGAAAGTTTTCATTTTCCCTTCCTATTCCACTCTTATTTCTTTACTCTTTTCTTTAGCAAAACAAAACTTTTACATTATTGTGTGAAAAAACTTACCCTGGGGAGACACAACACACATATAGGGAGATAGGGAGCCTCTGACACACCAAACTACACCTGCCTCCAAAGTCCAACTTGGAGAGCCAGCGAATTTTGTTTAAATATTTAAAGGAGGAAAAAGATTCAAAGATAGCTGCAAAGCTCACCTCAGCATGGGTGCCAGCCTCCAAAACCAGAACATACTCCATGGCCTGCCAACAGCTCAACATTTCAGAAAGCGGTCTTTCCAAGTGACTCAGTCAGTCTAAAGTATGTCCAGGCAGCCAGTTTGGTCTTAGAGTCTTCTGTGCAGCTTGACTTATTTTAGAATGACTCTCGTTAGCTTAGCTTGTTTATTCTTGATTGGTAGAGCATTGAGAATCTGCTCAATTTCAGGGACTTCCTGAAGCTATTTTGATCAAGGCCCATTTAGACTTAGACGGACTCTTTTTAAACAGGCATATAATTTGTTCTTTTCAAATAAATGAAAACTAACAGATTAGTTCAATCTCTTTCTCTATGTATGTGTAAACACACATATAAGACATGAGCAGAACAGTAGGTTATGCATCAATGGTCTACTTTTCAGTTGCTTTCAAAAGCATTACATCAATGAGAAGTATTGACTGAGTACCTGATTGGTGCTCCTCAGTGCTACAAATAACAGAAAATATATAGTGACTAATTCTTTATTTCTGATCTAGTATCTTCTTTGAGGACTTTTTGTTAGACTTTGCTTGTTTTCTTTTTCATGATTTGGAACAATGTTCTTCAAAAAAGAGATATCCTAAAGTTTAATTTAACTTTGTTTTCAGGTTGTCATTGGTGTTTAGGAAATGAATGGCAGTTTGTCTCAGTGTCGGAATCAGACAGTGAAAAGTAGAGTAAAAAATTAAGTGGTTTCTTGTCTGTTATTTTCTCAAGCATACGGGAGCACAGACATTAAAATCATATTGAGTCAAGCACTTGTGTTAAGATTTGCACAAGGTTTAACTCATACGTTTTTTTTCTTTATTAATTACACTTTGTTCACTTTGTATCCCCCCTGTGGTTCCCTCCCTCCTCCCATCCCAATCCCTCCCTTCCTCCACCCTCTGCATGCATGCACCTCCCCAAGTCCACTGATAGGGGAGGTCTTCTTTTCCTTCCTTCTGATCCTAGTCAATTAGGTCTCATCAGGAGTGGCTGCAGTGTCTTCTTAATATCCAGTATATATAAAGAACTAAAGAAGTTAAACAGCAAAAAAATCAAGCAATCCAATTAAAAAATGGGGTACAAAGCTAAACAGAGAATTCTCTGCAGAGGAATATCAAATGGCAGAGAAACACTTAAAGAAATGGTCAACCTCATTAGCCATCAGGGAAATGCAAATCAAAACAACCCTAAGATTTCACCTTACACCCATCAGAATGGCTAAGATCAAAAACTCAAGAGACAACACATGCTGGAGAGGTTGTGGAGAAAAGGGAACCCTCCTCCACTGCTGGTGGGAATATAAACTTATACAACCACTCTGGAAATCAATCTGGTTCTTTCTCAGACAACTAGGAATAGTGCTTCCTTAAGATCCAGCTATGTCACTCCTAGGCATATGTTTTTTTAGAACCCAAGGAGTCTTTGTTATTGATTTTTCAACTTAAGCTAATATTCTAGGCATAACTTGGAATAAAAGCCCCCTGGATTTTTTTTTCAGACAGTTGAAACATAAGCATATTTATTTCTTACAATAATAAAATGTTGAAATAATTAATGCTGATTTTGAAAGCTGTTAATTTGGCATACAAAAATTATTAATAACTTTCAAACAGTTAAACAATATTAACAGTTATTATGAGTAAGAGAGAGTGCTTTAGATAGATAACATTAACAAGAACATAATATCCGTTTGAGTCAGCAAATGTTTATAAAAATTTAAATGCTAATAAAAAGCAGGATAATAGAAATTAGATTATATCACAATGCTAGTCTTTAGAAACATTAAGAGCAATATTTAATTCTTAGTTACTTAATTCATCTTAGGCCAGAGTCTTTCAATGAAAAAAAGAAGTTCCATTTAAGAGGAATTCATATCTCATGAACATGAATTCAAAGCAGATTTGCAGCTCCCCTACTTTTAAATGTCATGAGCCGGAAAAATGGCAAAAGAATGTAACAGTATCTGTGAGGATCATTTTTGATCCTGACTGTGAAAAATAGAAATGGTGCAAATACTGAAGGGAGGGCAGAAAGACAAATGAAATAGTAAAGATAAATTTCTGTTTACTTATCCACATTAAAACAATATGTTAAATAGACAATCTTTTATCTTTTTCAGTTGATATTGGGAAAAACTTTGAGCATTTTCAAAATGATATTTAGAGAATGCAATTTTTTTAAAAAAAATATTAATTACACTTTATTTATTTGTATGCCCCTTGTAGCTCTCTCCCTCCACCCCTCCCAATCCCTTCCTTCCTCCTCCTTCTCCACGATTGCTCCTCCAATGATAGGGGAGGTCTACTTTTCCTTCCTTCTGATCCTAGTCTATTTGGTCTCATCAGGAGTGGCTGCATTGTCTTCCTCTGTGGCCTGGTAAGGCTGTTCCCCCGTCAGGGGGAGCTGATCAAAGAGCAGGCCAATCAGTTCATGTCAGAGACAGTCCTTGTTCCCATCACTATGGAACCCACTTGGACACTGAAATGCCATGGGCTACATCTGTGCTGGGGTTCTAGGTTATCTCTATGGATGCTACTTGGTTGGAGTATCAGTCTCAGGAAAGACTCTTGTGCTCAGATTTTTTGGTTCTGTTGCTCTCCTTGTGGAGATCCTGTCCTCTCCAGATCTTACTATTTCCCACTTCTTTCAAAAGTTTCCCTGCAATCTGCCCAAAGGTTGGCCGTAAGTCTCAACATCTGCTTTGATAGTCTGCAGGGTAGAGCCTTTCAGAGGTCCTCTGTTGCAGGCTCTTGACTTGTTCCCTGTTTTCTCCTTCTTCTGATGTCCATCTTCTTTGCCTTTCTGGATCAAGATTGAGCATTTTAGCCAGAGTCTTCCCTCTTGATTAGTTTCTTTACGTGTTCAGATTGTAGTAGCTCAAAGTCATTAGTCATCAGGGAAATGCAAATCAAAATGACCCTGAGATTTCACTTTACACCCATCAGAATGGCTAAGATCAAAAACTCAAGTGACAATGCATGCTGGAGAGGATGTGGAGAAAGGGGAACCCTCCTCCACTGTTGGTGGGAATGTAAACTTGTACAACCACTCTGGAAATCAATCTGGCACTTTCTCAGACAACTAGGAATAGCGCTTCCTCAAGATCCAGCTATACCACTCCTAGACATATACCCAAAAGAGGCTCAAGTACACAATAAGGACATTTGCTCAACCATGTTTGTAGCAGCTTTATTTGTAATAGTCAGAAGCTGGAAACAATCCAGATGCCCTTCAACTAAGGAATGGATACAGACATTGTGGTACATCTACACAATGGAATATTACTCAGCAATAAAAAAAAAAAAAAAAAAAAGAAAATCATGAAACTTGCAGGTAAATGATGGGAACTGGAAAAGATCATCCTGAGTGAGGTAACCCAGAAGCAGAAAGACAGAAAGACACACACAGTATATACTCACTCATATAGACATATAATATATAGAATGCAATTTTTAATGTGTAAAATATAAGGAGTTTTAGGTATGCTTAAGATTAGGAGAAAATCCTTTACAAAAATTATTAAATACCTTCCTAATTTACCATTTGGCATGTGTAAGTCTGCAGAGAATAAACTCTCAGTGAAGTAGTGTTCAAGGTGACATGCCAAGAAAACACCAACAAAGAGTGTTATAGGGAACCCATTGCTTATCCGAGGATACTGAACCCTAAACTCAGTCATTCATATCTTTTACTCCAAGACTGTCATACTCATTTATTTTTGAAGATAAAATTGACATTTATAATATTGGCAAGTCCAGTTGATCAAATACTTTTTGGATTCAAGCATGAGATTAAATGAAATATTTTTACCCAACAGATGTTATCCAGTTGTTTATTTTCTTTTCAAATGTTTTTCTTTTTTTTTTTTTCTCCATGGTGTCTACTGTCTTTGAATGCTGTGCGTTATTTTTCTAGCAATTGCCTTCGTTCTGATGAGCCTTTCTATTTCTCTCCTCAGCTCTGTACACACAGAGACTCAAGGTGTCTAACTACAAACATGTTGTAGGCAGTTCAGTACTAGTTCATAACCAGAAAATGCCTTGTTGGCTTGGAATTTCTGCCAACTATGATGGTCTAAAGTTGCCTTCTTTTTTCCTATACTTTTCTTGGAGTTAACTGAGGAATCCAGACTCTGGTAATATCCTAGATATTACACAAAACCTACATCATATTGTACTTCTTATCTTTGTGAATTTCTGCATTATTGGCCACTTTTTCTGCAATGAGCGGCCAATGGCAATTTGGGGTAAAAATTTATCCATGAGGACACACAAGAAAAGAACAACCCCTTATGTTATTTTGTCCCAGAGAAAAACAAATGAGTGGGAGGAAACAGTTATAAGTTGGAGTGTTTCCATTAAAGGAAGAACACATTTATAGTGTAAAATTATATCATTATGGTCTCATGTGTTTATCAGTGCAGAATCTGATCCCCAGCACACTCGTAGAAATGGCTGTTTTAATAAGTAAATAATTATTCCATTTTATCCGTGCCTGTGTGTGAATGCTTTCAAGCCTCCTCTGAGAACTGAAGTTTTTCAGGAGGTAGTAGCTGGTGTCTGATTCCCCATGCCAATCTAGAGAACTATCATGGCTTCCAGGTTATTGACACCATTCTGCTGACAGGTTGTGGCCACTCCCAGTTCCAAGGCAATCACTCTTCCACACATATTAACGTATGGCTCTGTGATAGACTCGCAACCCCACCCACCCCCATCATTCATAGTGAGCAAGTAGTCTTCAACAAAGGGTTTTTACCCTTGGTAAGGCAATGTGGGTGGAGCTTCTATGAAAATGAAAGATCTGAGCACCTGTGGCTACCTTAGTTACTTTTCCCCCTGCCTGGGGTAGTATCTGCAATAGCTTGGTTCTAGGACACGATACATCAAAGCTCTCCTTAAACCTGTGATACTGCAGAACAAACTTGCTGCCAGTGTCACTGTCTGCATTTTTTTTCTTGTCCCATCTCTTTGTTGCCATCAGACATGAAAATGTCCCCTGTTAAAGGGTGTAAAATGCACTGACCATATGCCAGTTACTTCTTATGGTACTTGAAACATAAAGACACAGAAGAATGTCAAATGGAAATAATATACAGCCCATAATTCTATCATCATCACTAGTATTAACTTTCACCTCTTGTTTTCATGGTACATTTACTTCTTTTCTTGCTTTCCATTCATATTCTACACTAGAGTTCCATGTAGTCCCCTTTAATGTGCACTGTGATCTCTAACTCTGTTTATAATATTTATTTCTTAGACTCCAGCATCGTTCATCTTCCATCTCTCTGCCAGATGACTGAGATGGTGGGACTCTGCATTCCGTTTATTATGCAGACACATAGCATCCTGAAATAACTCTAGTCATATTTACTGTTATTTTCCTATTCATAATGAATCTGGGGCTTTATTTATACCTATATTTCTAAACATTAATCCATCCCGTGTTATTCCCGGTGTGTAGCATTTTGATCTTGCATAGCACTGTGGAAGAAATAAGCCATCATTTATCCACAAATACCCAGATTAAGAACAACGTAGAGGTTCCTTGCATGACAAAAATGCTTAGGTTCATGACCAACAAATTAACAAATAGGTGATGTTTATCTTCACATGAAATTCTCCAAAAACTTGCACCAACATTCTCTATATACAGCTGCACTTTAGTTAGTAACTACAAAAAAACATATGATTCTTAAATTGTTGAGGATGTCAATGTAAAGAACTGGCTTAGGATATCCCTGTTTCTGTACTGTTGTCACCAAAGTTGGCTTTCTTTGCATCTCAACAGTTGGCATGACCCTTGGACCAGTTTTACCTGCCAATTTTAATTTGTGCTTTTTGAGATCAGCTACCTTACACAGCATGCAATCATTTAAGGTTTTCATAAGCAGAGCAGGAGAATTAAGACTCAAGAAACCACAAGAGTAAATGATATATTACGTGCTGAATTGTCAGCTGCAGTTTTAAATGCTCTTTGAAACTAAGAGAGTGGCACTTCATCCTGTGCAGTAGGTGAGAAAAGAACAAAATTGTGGGTAGAAAGGCTGGGTAGGATTTGGAATTAGAGAATAGGGAGAGTGCTTGTGTTTTCCAGGTAGAGCTAGGGAAAAGATTCAGGTGGAGGAGAGGAGATGTGCATATGGGAGACTTTTCATTACCTGAGCAAGGCTGATAGGTGAGAAACATCATTCAGGTGGAACCTGCCTTTGTGTCAGAGCTTTGCTGGATGTATCTAGCAATTGTTTTAAAGAAATGGTGTTGGAGAAAGCAAAGGGAAAAGGAAAGGCATGTGGGCAGTGAAAGTAGCATGGGAACCCCTTCTTTTTCTATATGAAATCACCATTAGCTAAATCACGGTACTTTCTTTTTTTTTCTCTTTTTTTAATTTTATTTTTCTTTATTAATTACACTTTACTCATTTTGTATCCCCCCATGGTTCCCTCCCTCCTCCTGTCCCAATCCCTCCCTTCCTCCACAATTTGCATGCATGCCCCTCCCCAAGTCCACTGATAGGAGAGGACTTCTTTTCCTTCCTTCTGATACTAGTCAATTAGGTCTCATCAGGAGTGGCTGCATTGTCCTCTTCTGTGGCCTGGTAATGCTGCTTCCCCCTCAAGGGGAGGTAATTAAAGGGCAGGCCAATCAGTTCATGTCAGAGACAGTCCCTGTTCCTTGTTGATGGAGAAAGACCATTTTTAGACTCAGCCCATCTACACATAACTGTTTTGTATTTAGACACTGTTGGGAAGTGAAAAGGGTTAGAGAAGTCATTTGCTAAGGTGCATCAAAGCAGAGATATTGAGCAAAAGACAATGCTGATAGAAGTTTCATGACTCAACCACCCTCTAATCACAGTAGAGGGGCCCATACTCTCTATGATTCTCAAAGCTCAATTGGACTCTCTCTTTCACCGAAATAAAAGGGAGTGAATTATGTCATCTGCAACAAGAACTCTGTGTATTAGAAGCTTCTACCACAGTCAGACTTCCTATTAATTTATTTAAAATATTTCTGACAGCCTCCCCACCCCCCAAGGGAGGAGCAGTCCTGCTAGGCCACAGAGGAAGACTTTGCAGCCAGTCCTGAAGATTCCTGATAAAACAGGTCAGATGAAAGGGGAGAAGGTCCTCCCCAATCAGTGGACTTGGAAAGGGGCAGGGAGGAGATGAGGGAGGGTGAGATTGGGAGGGAATAAGGGAGCGGGATACAGCTGGGATATGGAGTTAATAAGATGTAACTAATAATAAAAAAATAAAATTTAATTAAAAAAATAAAAATAAATAAAGTAAAACAGCCTTGAATATATACTTGTTTTACTGCTTTGGGAATTAATTTATGTTTCTTCCTACACCTACAACATATGGTAATGCCATTTCATAACGCCGCCAGGACTTACTGTGACACACAGAATAAAGCATAGACATGTAAGATACTGGAATTAAGTAATTTAAAGAGAGATAGTATTATCAATAGAAGTATGCTGTGCCTATATAACCTCATAATTACAACCTAATAATTGTATTTAAGATTTTTAAATATCAGCATTCTCCAAAAGCAATAATTATTACATGCACAAATGGCCATGGTAATATGAAATAATTAGAGTATAGTAAAGTAATCTATGAGTGAATCAATAATCATTTATGAGCTCTTTGTACAAAAAAACTTGGCTCACATAAAGACTCCAACACTTTACAGTGCAGCCATCAGTTTCAGGGCACACAACACTAGAGCGATGGCTTCATGTTAACTAAAACGAGAGGCGAGGCACTGCTTTAAAAGGGAAGAGAGAGGTGTTCTGTCTAGCCATATTTCTTGTCAGTTTTGCAAGTTAGAAACAGTATTCTGAATCTCAAAATTGTAATTTTTTTAAAGTGATAGAGATGATATTTGAGATGTCATGAGTTCTAAAATGGCATTTCTCATTAAATTTTACCCACTCAATATATATAGTTCCTTAAGATGTGTAGATGTTGCATCTACTTAATTTTAGTGCACAACATGTTTTGTTGTTTGCTAGGGTTTATAATAAAGTATATTAAAAAAAAACTAAATGAATAAATAACTTAAATGGAAAAATGTGGCTTTTCTCAATTCAGTCTCCTTTGAAGGTTTCAGGGTACTTGATCAGTGCAATTTAACTTCTGAGCCAGCTTTGCCCCAGAGATAAAGTTAAGAGAAGAGCCATCACAGGCACCAGCTGGGATAGGAATGCCCTGACTGCCCGTGGACCAATATTTGTTGTGGATAGAGGAAGCCACGCCATTCTCTCATTTCCTAGCTGCAGTTTCTCCCTCGACCCCCTTGGAATAATTTGGATTCTTACTTCACCCTCCTTCCCAGTCCCCTGGGACCTGGACACATAATTTTGGTTTCTAGCCCCATAGATCAGACCCTCAGCCGAAGGACCACCTATAGCCACTATGATGCCATCCACCTAATGGTCATGAGAGCTGCTGCTTGAACTTCCTGCTACCTGTCCCAGAAGGCACTGCTCCACACACTTAGACATGGGCATCACCCCACATCAAGCCTGAAGTAAGAACACATCTTGAACCATCAGAATGAATATAGCTAGCTGTGGTGGTCAAGGAGCAATCACATAAACCACCAGTATGTATTGTTTTCTATGTGCTAAGAACTCTCCTAAATACATAAATGCACCCCTTATTTGTGCATATTATTTCAAAAATTAGCTTACTCAAAATATCAGAGCTCATATAGGGTGAGCCATGTTCTGAGCCTAAGAACAAATTCTTAGTGATCTTTCATACAAATTCATGCCTGATATGTGATCAAGGATTCAGTCCTTTCAACCAAGAGGCTGATCAATGAGATGCTGTTATTTCTTCTCTGTTTTATTTGTTACCTTCCCCCCTTTTCGTTGTTTGATATTTTATACTTGCAAAAGGAGTGTTCTAATTAAATCCAATCCCACACTCTCAAATTCTGTCCCTGCATTCCTGCCACCACCTTTCCTTTCCAACTTCAAACACACATACACACACACACACACACACACACACACACACACACACATGCATGCGCACACAGCTAGTGCACTAAATTCTGGTTATATGTGCAATAGGTGTTGGACCATAAACTGGAGTATGGGCAGCCTCTCAGGGACCATGTCCCTGCAGAAAAATGATTTTCCATTTCCCCGAAATTATTGGGTGCCAATAATTTCTCAAACAGGGACTGGGGCATCATGCCTTCTTGGCATAACCCATGCCAAGATTTTGGCTGGCTTGATCTGTGTTTTGACTCACAAACTTTTTGATGTCTTGTGTACAAAGAACCTGTCCTGTCAACACTATGGTTTTGCTGAAGAATTCCAGTACTTCTGGCTTTTACAATCTTTTAAAAAAAACAATTTTTTTAATTGAAACAAAATTATTACCGTCATCCCTCTGCCTTGTTATTCCCTCCAAGCCCTCCCAGCTAGCCTTCCTGGAAACACTCCCATAGCCCCTCCCAATTGCAAGTCAATAGTCTCTTTATCTTTAATTATTGGTAAATATAAACAAACAAAAATTTTCCAAGTCTGTTTTTGCTGCTGGTATGTATATAATTTCAAGGCTGATAATTTTGTTTTCTACAACCAGTTACAATCTTTCTTCTCCTTCCTTCGCAATGATCTCTGAGCCTTGTATGAAGAAAGTATGAGCTATATGTCCCAGTTAGGGCTCATAACTCCAGTATTTTATTAGCTGTGTTTTGGCAAGATGTGGAATTCTGAGTAGTGAAAAGAAGGAGGAGGAGGAGGAGAAAAAGAGGAAAAGGAGCCTTCTTTGATGAAGGTTGAGAGATTCACTAATTTATGTGTACAAAAATAGGAATGTAGTAGGGAATCTATTGCTATGCCCATTTAGCTTAATTATTAAGTTCCCTTATAGGTTCCATAGCCTATTCATCAGTAGGTTTTTGGCCCAGTAAATTGTATCAGGCATAAGTCCTACCTTGCAAAATGAACTTTAATTTCAAGGGCAAATTAGTTGGCTGTTGCCACAGCACTCATGCCACTCCTGAATCCCCTAGGCTGCCTTGCCAGGCTAGTTGTTGGCATACTTTACACGGTTCACAGCTAAGAAATTAATGTTGATCAGTCTTATCCTCAGCAGCTTACACAGAACCGTTTACCACTATGAAATCTACCCAGTAGAGATGAAGCTGCCAGGTAATTGCATCCATTATTTTTCATTGCTCTAGGACTCAACTCTTTGTTGTCTTCTGCAGTAGGGCATTACCACTAAGCACCAGAAGGATGCCAAGGTCAATGATAACACCCTACCATACTTGTAGGTGTACGGAACCCCACTTACAAACAACATTTAAAGAACAATCCATACTTTCCTGTGGAAATACATATATATGGAGAGAGAGACACAGAGACATGTATGTATGTATGTATGTATGTATGATGTATGTATGTACAATGTATGTATCTGTAAGAGGCATTCTCTCCCACTCTCCATTCTTTTATACATGTATACATTTTAGTAATCTTTTACATTAGTAGGTTTCTATATAGCTTTCTCAATGTCTTTTGATGTTAGTTATTCTTTACCACGCTCCTTTATCTACATTGACCTCCAGTGGTTTATTTTGGCTCCAAGTTTTCTAAAACAGTCCACCTCTAAAGGAACAGCTTGGTAGGACTATCTCTAGACAGCTGGTTACAATGCATCTGCAGTGAGGAGTCAGAGCAATGAATGTAGGTGCTTAATCGCTTGCACTGTTTATTAAGACTGGAACTTTATTGCATGGGATGATATCAACCACATTTAACATGAGTCTTCTATCCTAGGTAAACCTTTTGGGAAGCATTCTCACAGACATAGCCAGTTGTGTGATTCTACCATAACACTAAATCCAATCAAGTTGACAAGATGTACCATCAGGCTTATTAAGAAATTTACTACTGTAATAGAATTCACAAATGAATACAATTAATACAATACACAGTAAATAACCTCTTTTATTTTAAATTGTTTCTATAAAAATACTTGATTGTTTGCATAATTCAGTAAAACAAGTTTTGTACTTAATTAATTACCAAAATATTTGATTACATTTTGGCCTGAAGGTTGTTTTTTTTTTAAATGATGGTATAAACCTCCTAAATTAACAAGTAGTGTAATTTCAGTGTGATCCATTATATCTGGTCTCTGAGTAGATGAGGTAGTTACATGAGTGAAAGTAATAATCTAATAAGTATCTAATATTTTCAGGAATGTACAGTATGCTGGTTTTAGAGCAATGGAGCTGAACAACTTCCTGCATGATCAGATCTCTGTATCTTGGTACTATTAAATAGGTTGAACATCTAAATAAATATAAGAAGCAGCCTTTGTCAGCCAGCAAGTGCTCAATTCAGTGAGCATGTTGCTCAGGACAGCTTCCGTAGATAAATGTTCTGTTGGTTGGGGAACAACACAGTATTTCCGGGCTCTGCCCTTTCTCCCTGACTAACCTTGTATACTAACCCACTCACATACAGAGTCCTCTTTTTAAGATGATTCTAAGATGACTTTAAAATTAACTGGTATTCAAGAAACCCACATGTACTAGTTACCTGTCTATAGATGTGAGAAAACAAAATTATCTAGCCAAATTAATAGAAAAATAGTTTATTTGACTTACGATTCCTGGGTGCTCAAGTCCATAGGGCAGGTAAGCCATTGCAACAAGCAACAGGCATGAAGGCCAAAGCAGGAAGCTGAGCGCTTACATCTTCAATGACAAACAGTAAGGGAAAAAGCAAACTGGAAGGAGGACTTGGTATGAAGTTTAAAGCCCACCCTCAGAGAGATACTACCTGAGGCCAGCATGTACCACTTGCCTCAACTTAGCTTCTAACTAGAGAAGGGCTCCTCAAATAAGTGAACCTAGGGGAAAATATTTCATTTAAAATAATACACCAAGTAACAGCAATATTGTGATAAATATTTTTGTATTGTATATAACACACACATATATTTAAATTTTATTATATTTTTATATATTACAGTTTATTCACTTTGTATCCCAGGGGTAGCCCCCTCCCCCAACCTTTCTCAATCCTGCCTTCCTTCCTTCATTTCCTCCCATATCCCTCCCCCAGTCCACTGATAGGGGAGGTCCTCCTCCCCTTCCCTCTAGCCCTAGTCTATCAGATCTCATCAGGTTTGGCTGCATTGTCTTCCTCTTTGGCCTGGTAAGGCTGCTCCCTACTCAGGAGGGAGGATGATCAAAGAGCCAGTCACTGAGTTTCTGTCAGAGACAGTCCCTGTTCCCATTAGTAGGGAACCCACTTGGAGACTGAGCTGCCAGTAAGATATCAAAGGAGATGCTGAGACTCGTAGCCAAAATTTGGGCAGAGTGCAGGGCATCTTATGAAAGAAGGAGGAGCTAGAAAGAGCTGTAATAAGTATTTTAATTTAAAAAGTCAGTGAATAAAAATCTAACTGAGCAGGGACAATGTTCCCCTCTCCTTTCTTTAATTCTTCATGCACTTTGATATCATTATGCATGTTTCTTCCTTTGTTTCATCTCATGGCATCTCTGTTCTGCAGTTAATCTTTGGTTGGTCACGATGTAATGTGACCCCTTCTTTGACTCTACCAAATGATACAAAGGGGTATAGACGGCTTTGGGTAGGCATATGGCCTAACCCCTTCCCTACTTTTAGTCTAATTAATGAAGTGTATGACATCCTAGAGGGATTTACATGGCATAAAAGGGCAAGTAGTTAACTTGAAGATAGTTTGTAGGTTCATGTTCCACAAATATATCCTAACTTCTAATAACATAATTGCCACAAAACTCTCCTTTCAAGTTTCTTTCCAATTATATAAAGCTACACAACAAATTGTGAGCACCATTCTACTATGTTAATCAATAGACTTAAAAGAACAACATCATGGTTCAACCAGGGCCAGACAAGAGTGCAGGAGGTCTAAGAACATCTGAAACCATGAGGCCACAGCTACGGTTAGGGATCACTCCTAGAAGAATCAATAAAGCCAGAATAGGTAGAACATGATTCTAATCTCAATATTCAGGGGTAAGAGGCCAGAGGTGTTTGCATGTCTGAAGCTAGCCTGCCGTATATGATGAGTTCCAGGCCAGCCACTGAAATATAATGAAACTGTATCATCATCATCGTCATCATCATCATCTGCTGCTGCTGCTGCTATTGCAAAGAACTGAGATTCTGACCAGGCAGGACTGCCCACTTTTTAAAAAAAAGTACCAAAGTTGCATCATCATCATCATCATCATCATCATTATTATTATTATTATTATTATTAATTACCATTTATTCACTTTGTATCCCAGCTATAACCCTATCACTTGTCTCTTCCCAGTCCCCTTTCCTACTCCTTCTCCTTCTATGTCCCTACCCATGGCCACTGATAGGGAAGGTCATCCTCCCCTTCTGTCTGACCCTAGCGTATCAGGTCTCATCAGGACTGGCAACATTGTCTTCCTCTGTGGCCTGGCAAAGCTGCATTCCCCAAATGGGAGGTAATCAAAGAGCCAGCCATTGAATTTTTGTTTGAGTTTATGTTTGGGATAGCCCCTGTTCCACTTACTAGGAATTTCAATTAGAGACTGAGCTTCCCATGGGCTATTCACAGATGATGTGACAGTATTCATGTGTGAACTTAAAATTCTACCAGAGAACTCCTTCTGCTGAGAAACACCTTCAACAAAGTAGCAGGATACAAAATTAACTAAAAAAAAAAAAAAAAAAAAATCAGCAGCTTTCCATTGTATAAAAGTCAAAAGGGCTGAGAAAGAAATTAGGGATACAACATCCTTCACAAATAACATAAATTACCTTGGTGTGTCTCTAACCAGGCAAGTGAAACACCTGTATGAAAAAAAAATCAAGTTTTGAAGAAAGAAATTGAAGAAGATATCAGAAGATGGAAAGATCTCCCATGCTCATGAATTAGTAGGATTAACATAGTGAAAATGGCCATCCTTCCAAAAGCCATCTACAGATTCAATGTAATTCCCATCAAAACATCAACACAATTCTTTACAGAACTTGAAGGAACAATTCTCAATTTCATGTAGAAAAACAACCCAGAATTGATGACTGCTCACTTTTTTTAAGATATCTTTTATTTTTATTAATTACAGTTTGTTCATTTTGTATCCCCCCTGTACCACCTCTCTCCTCCACTTCCAATTCCACCATCCCTCTGCCCCACCCCTGTCCCTCTCCCAGTCCACTGAAAAGAAAGGTCCTCCTCCCCTTCCCTCTGATCCTAGTCTGTCAGGTCTCATCAGGAGTGGCTGCATTGTCTTCTTCTGTGGCCTGGTAAGGCTGCTTCCCCCTCAGGGGGAGGTAATTAAAGAGCAGGCCAATCAGTTCATGTCAGAGACAGTCCCTGCCCCATTACTATGGAACCCACTTGGATACTGAACTGCCATGGGCTACATCTGTGCAGGGATTCCAGGCCATCTCCATGAGTGGTCCTTGGCTGGAGTATCAGTTTCGGAAAGGACTCCTGTGCCCAGAATTTTAGGATCTGTTGCTGTCCTTGTGGAGCTCCTGTCCTCTTCAGGTCTTACTATCTCCTACTTCTTTCAGAAGATTCCATGTCCTCTGCCTAAAGTTTGGCTATGAGTCTCAACACCTGCTTCAATACCCTGCAGGGTAGAGCCTTTCAGAGGCCCTCTGTGGTAGGCTCCTGTCCTGTTCCCTGTTTTCTCCCTCCTCCGATGTTCATCCTCTTTGCATTTCTGAATGGGAATTGAGCATCTTAACCAGAGTCCTCCTTCTTGATTAGCTAGACTGCTCACTTTTAACCCCTACACCTTAGAGACAGGGTGGGTGTCTTTGAACAAAACAGAATGTAAATCTAAGGTTAGTTATTTATTTATTATGAATCAGTTAGAATTTGTTCTTTTCTAATTCTTGCAGGAAGAGTATAAGTTGAGTCAGAATTCTGGGCAATATAAAACCTATGTGAAAAATAAATACCCCTACCGTAAAGTGTCAAGGATCCAGATATCACAGACCCATTGAGGAAAAAAGGTTTCTCTTTGAAAAGCCCACAAATCCATTAGAAATATATATAACTGAAAAAAATGATGCCTCTGTGTTTCTTTCTTTTTGTTATTTGTTATTTCAAGGAAGGGCTTCTTTGTGTAGCCCTGGCTGTCCTGGAATTTGCTCTGTATACCAGGCTGACTTCAGAGATCCACCTGCCTCTGCCTCTCAAGTGCTCAGATCAAACATGTATGGCACCATACCCGGCTGCCTCTGATTTCCTAAAACATAAATTTTAACACTAATATGTCAGTAATATTTGCCAAACAAGCAATCCCCTCTTCTTAATCTCTGGATGTCCAAGCAGAACACAGAAGCTCTTGGGAGACAGGAAAAATGAGATAAGATGGGAAGGAAGGTACCAAGCTGCTCATCACCTTCAATCTTAATGGTGAATTCCAGATTCCCAGTTTGCTGGGAATGGTTTCTTCTTTTTTAAAATTTATTTATTTATACAAATTAAATCCCTATTGCAGCCCCCTCTCTCTCCTGTCCTTTCGAGGCAAATGCCATTTAGGGAAATGCAGATCTGGTTACTTCCCAGGTGCATTTTCTCTCATGCCATCTTGGCATTTCTGCCTAACTCTGCCTCTTGTATCAACACTGTGGCATGTCCTCAAAGCAATTTGTCCTATTAAAATTCTACTCAAAGTCAGGACTTATGCCCTTGGAAGGTGTTATAAATAAGATATGAGCAAACTGCAATGGGATATGGCTTCATCTATCTGTTTATGGTTATGGTTATGGTTGTACTTATAATCATCTCTTGTGTGGCTAAAGTATGTCTATCATCTTTCTATTATCTATCGATCATACAGCAATAATCTAGCTATCACCCATCTGTTCTATAGAATGTAGGGTCTCATCAGTATACCAGGCTGGCCTTGTTCTCATCATCCTCCTGCCTCAGCTCCAGAGGCCTGGGATTACAGGCATAAGTTATCCTGCTTGGTTTGCTCCATTGTTTTGACTACTGAAATATTAATGCTACTGCTGTTAAGTGAGTAAAAGGACTAAGCTCATTACTGACTGCCTGGAACTAGGTCTTTCACAGCATGCATTACAGAAGAATGTTTCCAGATGATCTATGGAGAAAGTCTTTTTTTTAACCCTTTTCTACCAGCAAAACTGTCTCTATTGAACCACAAGCTGTAAACCTGACTGATAAAGATGACAGTCTCTATTGTGTTAGATAGGTTGCATTTTGTATGAAGCTCAGTAACTTTATTCTTTAAATCACCAGGAGCAGAATTGCCCAACATGAAAGACCCTGTGTGCTAAGACAGTGCCACACAGGGACACAAACGTGCAGCAACCTCAGAAAAACAACATCTTGTACCTTCTGTGTAGTATACACTGCTTTTCTCAAGGTATTGACGTGACATGATGGGGTGAAGGATACGTTTTTACAAAGAGAGACAATGCTAATCTCCTGAATTGAGTGCCTTCGACTACAAGGTTTATTTTTGCAGTTAATAGGTTTGCCTCTGAGTAGTTTGCAAAGACAAAGGCAGAGAAAATGCATATGCTAAATAGGTTATTTTTTTTCTGTCTGAATATTTACAAATTGAGAGATGAAGAACAAACATTTCCGTCTGATTTGGGCTATGATTATACCATAACCCAAATTGAAGTGTCTGCAGAAATGGATTGGGTGAGCATCTTGCTTGTCAGTCACATCACTTATTTCATGTAGAGTGAGATGAGGGCCCTCACGCGAAACAGGAAAAGAGCTTCCTTCATGTGAAGACCTCTCATTACCTCAGCAGCACTAGGTGAGGAGCAGGTGAGGCTCTGTTCAGCAGCAGTGGGGATACCCTTTGCCTTGTGCCAGGAGAGCATCCAAACTGAAGTGAATGATTAGTAAGTAAGTTTGAAATTGGACTGCACGCAGGAGAGAGTTGATTCATATTGCTTCAACACTGCTAAAGAGCCAGGATGTAAACAAGGAAGAGCTGAAGCGTTGAAAGTTTCTAGTAAGTTAAAGACAGAAACAAAAAATCAAAATATCTGTTGCTGCTGTCTGCACAGAAGGAGAGGCTCCATCCAGGAAGGCTGGGGTATATCTCTATGATAGATCTCTTGTTTAGCATCACACATGGCCCTGGGTTCCACTCAGCTTCACAAACAAAACCAGAAAAACAAGAAGAGAGACATAGATCCTGTTCAGCTGGCAAAATGAGTTTTAGTATCACCCATGAGTCTTAGCAAATGACACAGAACATGATTAAGTTTGCTCTGACAGGAGTAAGGAGGGGAATCGGTTTTTCCTTTCTTTTTCTTCAGTGTTAATCGCAGAAACACAAGTAATTAGAGGTGAGAGCTCCTGAAAGGTTGAATGATTGAAAATTAGATAAACCAGGTTTATGGAATTATCTCAAATGAGAGCTAACAAGTCTGAAGTCTATAGGGCACAATTTTATTTTATAGGATTGAAACAAAATTTCTACTTTTCTCTGGAAACTATTTTCCCTTCTCTTTGAAGGTGTTTAACTGGCTGAGTCCCATCCATATGATTAGGTATTTTACTAATTATGTAAGTAATACTAACATCAGCAGAGTAACTTTATGGAAGAATCTAGATTGTTTTACCTGGATTTTGAGTTCACGGCTAAAAGATGCTGGGTACTGGAAAAATAAGCACTGTACCACCTTTAGAGGATGACATCCATACATGTACACATGCATGCACATGCACATACACACACACAAACACGTACACACACAGTAACAGGGGATGTTTAAGCTTCTGCATTTGTCTTCTCTAGGACTGCAGCTGTCCTTTGTTATTACATCCTTAACACTGTTATTATTTGTGGTTGTTAAGTATTCCCAAAATTACTTCTATTTTCATTATGTTCTTTACATTTATAAACCATGTCAGGATTCTCTGTTCCAACTCTCTTTTGGATTTCAATGATAGGTTCTTGTACTGCAGGTTTCCATTTTATCTCTTGTGTGTGTCTCCTATTTTTTTTCTCCTGTGATCACAAGGTGTCCCTTTTTTCTAAGTATGAGCTACTTCAGTTTGTCTACCATCCAGAGTATTCTGATACGGGTTTCCTTGATTTGATTTTGGAGTTTCTTCACTGAGATAAGATGCACATTCCAATTAATTTAGGTTTTAATAAAATGCTTTATATTCCTCTAAGCATAAGCTTGTCACTTCTGATATCTAATAAATAATTTTTGACTAACATCATATACTTGGCTGTCTCCTGCATAGAATGCAACCATCCTTTTCTTCACTGATGGGCATCAGGGCTATGAGGCTAGAACACTATTCCTGTATTCCTTACTCAGTGGCAATGTGTTGTAACTCTTCTGAGTGTACTTTTAGAAAAAAATGAAGTGGAAGAAAAAGAGGAAGAAAGGGAAAGAAAAATTACAATGACTTGATATCAAATAAATGCAAAACCCCACAATATTTTAGTTCTTATGGCTTAACAGATCATTAATGACTATATAGGGTTAAGCCTGAAGAAAGAAAAGAAACCTTGAAGGAATACATGGTACATCTTTACAGGTGACTGGTGGATGAGCACACAGTGGAAGTACAATGTTCATAACCCCCAGCTCTTCCTGTGAGCCATATGACAAGCAAGAACACCAGGAGGTCAAATTCTCCAAAAACTTTTATCTCACGTATGTTTCTCCACCCTTATTCCTTCTCAGGGTTCACTGTTACAGTCAGAGAGCTGAGGAGGACTTTCTCTTTCCAACACAAGACAGCTCTCATTATCTCTCTCTGTAGAAGCTCTCTTGGTCTTTTTTTAGACAGTATTACAGGGATGTGATTCCAGCAAGCCTGTGAAGGACATATGCAGAGATCAAGGGCTGGCCCTTCTTGTGTTATTTTGAATGTATGAGTTACTACAGTGTATCTTAGCCCATACTTTCTGATGTACTGTATAGGTGACTACATTAATTGACCAGAGTTGTTATATAAAATGTCACAGACTGAGTATTTAACCAACAGGCACCTCTTTTATCACATTATGACAGGCAAGGAAACTACGAACAAAGCGTCTGCATGCCTTTCTTCCATGGCTTCTCGCTGACTTACAGATAGCTTCATAATCTCTCTGGGCAGTCTTTTCTCTACTGGAAAATTCTTGGTTTCAAATTGTGTGTTAAAATTTCCTCTTCTTATATGGACAACTGTCCTATTGGATTAGGTTTTGCTTTAAAGGCTCCATTTTAGCTTAATTACCTTTAGAAAGGCCATATTTCCAAACATAATGACATTCAGAGGCACTGAGATTTAGAACGTGAACATATGAATGCCGTGGTAACACAATTGAACTCATAACAGTGAGCAAATCTCGTAATATGCTTAAGATGCTGAGGAGCTCATTAGCTAGTAAAAGGAAGGGACATAGTGCATTGTTTTGGTTGTCTGCCCCCAGCCTTCTACAGACAGCAGGATTTGTTTTAACGTTCCTTCTTTCCAAGTCTGTTTGAGAGGGGGCTGTGAAGTAGACACTGAACCCAGTATCTGACACACTCTCTAGCCTTTGTGACTAGAACACATAAGCAATCTCATTAAAATACCTCAAAGGAGTATACACAATGTCATCTTTAGACCAAAACATTTAAAAAATGTTAGGAACTTCATTGTCATCTTTTTGTCCTTCAGTTTTTCTCTATGTTATAAATACAAAAAAAGGAGCTAGAAGATGGCACAGTGAATGAGAGTGATTTCCATATGAACATGGTGGCCTGTGTTCAGGTCTGTGTCCCTACATAAAGAACCAGAATGTCTCTATATGCTTATAATCCCAACTCTGAATATGGAGACAAGATTGCTTAGATTAGCAAGCTGAGAACAGTATGTCATTTCCTGCCTATCTTCAGCATATATATCTGCAGCTCTGTTTGTTCTCTCTCTCTCACCCACTCTCTCTCCCTTTTTCTCTCTTCCTCTCTTTCCCTCTTGCACTTTCACATATTGGCAGGAATATTTTTATTATTAATTTTGTTTATTAAAATTTTCACCTATATAATGTATCATGATTACTTTCCTTTCTGCAACTTCTATTATCTCCCTCACATCCTCATTAAATTCCCTTCCTTCTCTATCAAACTTTTCTGCACATTAATGATATTTGGTTTTGTTTTACAACAAGTTTAGTTAACTAGGACTGTCCATGTGAGCTTTAGACTGGAAGTGTTCACTGGAACCTGGATTTCACATTGGGTCCAAAGATGAAAGTGATGATTTCTGATCTCTCAAAGTACCAGTTGCACATAATTCATCAGAGATGGGTAGAGCCCTTCTTCACCTCAGACACCATCTCCAACAATACCTGACCCATGATGTGTACTTTCTTTTTTGTATCCACAGATACTTCAAGTTTATGATGAAATGGCTGTGTCTTGCCCAGAAGATGATATTTTATTGCTCCATTTTCATCTCTGCCACCCATGTTCTTGCTGACACTTCTGCAATGCTCTTTGGGTCTTCGAGGAGATGGTATGAATGTCTTGTTTATATCTGAACATTCATCTGTCACTTATTCTCAGCACTTTGTACACATGAGTTTCTGCATCTTCTACTATTCTCTTGAAAAATTATCTTCTTTGGTTAAAGCTGAGACTCCCGTTTGTCTACTAGTCTAAACTGAGCTTGACAGGATGTTAGTTTGTCTAAACAATGGTAACAAGTAGAGTGGACCCAAAATTCTGTCAGAGAATGTAGTTAATTCTTTAACAAACTCTTTTTTAAAACATGAGACCCATGTGAGTTGCAGAGTAGTTACGTGGGGTATAGATTTCTTGAGAAGCTCATGGACTCCTGCATCTTTCATGAGTACCAAGTCATCATTCTTACATGAGGCCCTTGGGATCTAGATTGTTAATTACTGAAGCATAGGACTCACCTACCCTTCCTTTCAAAAAAGGGACAGGCTTTATTTGCAGTTGGATGGATATGTACACAGTGACAGAGGTAAAAAAAAAATAACACAAGTGTCCTGATACCTTAGCAAGACTGAGCTCCCTTGATTTTTGTTCTTCCCTTTTTCACTTAGCATGGATAAGTTCCAAGAAAAAAACTTCACCAGCTTCAAGATTTCACCTAGGGCTGGCTGTGAATACCAACCTAACAAAACCAGCTTTTCTCCCCAGACAATTTGCACTTCAGAAAAGCATTTGGAACTAAGTTTTCATACGGTAGAAAGTAATTTAATGTTGAAAAGGTAGAGTCAAGCATATATGAATAAATGCATATCCATTGCATATTAATAATGCAATATAATAATCTACCTTTCTCACAGCGAGACGAGTCCTCTGAGCCTTCTCCAGATCTGAAGATGGCACTGAGCTCCAGGCCACTTCTGACTTTTTTCTCCTTGTTTCTACGAAGTGTTCAGGATAGTTACAAGCAGAGTCCAGAAAATCCATTTGAAATGGATCACCGACAGAGTTCTCTGAAACCTGAAAATAATGAAACAAAAATCTATGTAGCTACATAATACCTAAAATAGTGACACAAACAATGGTTGTTTATTGTAAATAAAGAACACTGAATAGGACCATTAGTTTTGATATTTTTAAAAGGCACACTGCATGAATACAACTGAAAAATTAAAAAGTAATATGCTTTTGATTTTTGGTATTGTGACAAAAACAATGCCATTATCAGTAGCCATACAAGCAACTGAGAATGGACTGCCTATTGAGTCTAATGTAAAGGGAACTTCTTGATTTACAGTCATGTATTTAACTGAATTATGAAGCTGACCACTGTGATCTGTAGGTCTGACTCTTTATTCACTCAGCAGTCCACTTATTGAGGTCATGTATACTTGGTCATTCTAACACAGCTCAAGTAGCTCAGATTTTTACTAGGTAAGATAGGTGAATCACCAAAACATTACAGGAGAGGAAAAGGAAAGAGTACTGGCACACACACACAGACACACAAACAAAAAGACTGATACTCCAACCAAGGACTATTCATGGAGATAACCTAGAACCCTGACAATGCAGCCACTTCTGATGAGAACTGATAGACTAAGATCAAAAGGAAGGAGAGGAGGACCTCTCCTATCAGTGGACGTGGGGAGGGGCATGCATGCAGAAAGGGGGGGTAGGGTGAGACCGGGAGGAGAGGAGGGAGAGCCTTATGGGGGGGATACAAAATGAATAAAGTCTAATTGATAAAAGTTAAATAAAAAAATTAAAAAATCTGTCATGGTGATTGTAGCTCAAAGAGTCTTTATGAGATTGAGTCTTATACTATGACTTCTAAGAAAGGCAAAACCAAGGGCATGACATTACAGATCAGGAATATGGACTGTCCCAAATGGTAAAAGATGTGTTTTTTGTTTGTTTGTTTGTTTGTTTGTTTTGTTTTGTTTGTCTGTTTGTTTGTTTTTGTCATGACTAGAGAAATGATGATGTATTGTATAGTGGGAAAGATGAGATCAAGAATGCATGGAGTTTCAGGACTTTAGCATTTAATTGTGCTGGCAATGAAAAGCCATGAGAACATCTTAAGCCTAAGAGAAAAGGATGTAGAACATAAAACTGTTGTAGAATCTGTATTGTTCACTGATGCCTGTGTTGCCAAGAAAATGTTAGACTGTTCCTCCTTTCCAATATCCTCAATATTAAAGTTCACATTTGCTGTGTATTTATATTTTGGCTTTACAGTTGTGTTAAATTTTCTTTTGCTAATCTTAATTTCCTTTTCTTTAATAACGTTTTAACCATTCATGAATGTCATTAGCTCAAAAATCTATTCTGTTTTGATATTTGATTACAGACAATTATAAATATTTGTCTACAACTGTTCAATAGTGAGTGTTGCTGAAATTCCATGCATTTGTGTTTGTGATGATTTTTCTATGTCAAGGGGGAAATACCAGGTCAGAGGAATGATTCCTTCCCCTCAGTGAAATCTGTGCTTACAATGAACATTCAGTGAGCTTCAACCGAAAATTCCTGAGAGAAGATCAAAGCCTATACTTACCAGTTGACTTACAATACAATCTGGACTTCAATGTCTGAACAAGTAAAATATCTGTACAAAGTGCAATAGTGATCTCAGAAGACAAATTGTGAGACTTGGGAAAGAAAATACAGTTAAGATATTAGAGGTATCAAATCAGTTTTAATAGCTCTCACAATGCCAACACTAACAAGGGCAAAAATGAAGAAAGCAATATTGATTCATCCAGTAGTAACACATTGGGGAAATGTCTTTCACTTTTCATGCTCATGAAACTAGAATATCTTCTTCACTGTTATAAGTACAGAGATGTTTACTACCTTAACTATGTTGTATTTGGTGACTGCTACTGCCTCCTTATATTTGGAAGGACATTTAGCACATGTAGGTGGTAAAAATAGTAGTCCACACCATTGGGTACCAATCTGGGTTCATCACTGTTTTTATCATGTTTCATATCAAAGAAATAGGCAGGAACATAAATTTGATTTCCTCATTTGGATTAATTTTCTTGTTTAATTACAGGAAGTAAAAATTCACCCTTATACTTAACAGAAATCCATATGCTGTTCTCTTAGATTTGATTCTGGTCTATAAGACGTAAAATTCACTCAGTGATTTCTTGGGACAGTTTTGCCAAATGATGAAGCTGAGTTATAATCAAAAAAGATACAAGCTGCAGCCACCTATCTAAACCATATTTGTGCACCCAGAAATTTTATGCACAAATGTGGCTTTCTCAATTACCATGAAGGTTGAAACAAGTATGCTGCATCAGTATAGGCACATAAAAATGACAGGCACTAAAATGCCAACAGTAGAAGCAGCACCTTTCTAATATATGTTCTCTGCTCATTGAGATAGTTATCAGGGTGTTCTTGAGAGAATATGATTTGTACACACTCCAGGCATGTTCTTTCAGCCCTTGAGAGGAGGGTAAAATACCTTCATCAAATTTCTTCTCCTTCACATCACCCTAAAATATAGTCTCTAACCTCTGATAAATATTATCAAGTTGCCCATGCATTCACAGCTAATTTCTGAACACCTACTGTGTATTAGTTTCATATTAGCATATGTAGATAGCAGTTCCCCTTGTTAATGATTGCCCTTTCCACTTTTTAGGGAATACCAGTCATGTAAGTAAAACACAGACTAAATATATTACAGGAAGCATACACAGAAGACCGTACGGAAGGCTTTCATTATCTGGGGTAGGAAGCAAACCTTTACAGGGAAGTAACACTTAATATGATTCTTAAAACATGAGTGATTTCATATGAAGAAACTTTCCTAAGTCAGATTCAAATGAGGAAATACACGACAGAGTATGGGATATCCAGCCAAACTACTAAGTGGCATTACCAAATATGGGATGTCCACGGTAGAAATTTTAGGGAGGTAATCAGATGTATAAGACCTGTAATAGGGTAGGCAGTACAGCCCATCAAGATGATCTATTTTTGGCTCTCCAGATGAGACTTGAGGCATAAATCAGTCACTTGGAATGTGTGTGTTTCCTCCTGTTCTGTAACTGAAGAACACCTCGGTAGTGTTCTGTATCGGGACTCTCTTCTCACTCTGCATGATAAGCAGGATTTCCAAACCTTCAATTCTGCATTAGCCCAGGATTTGTCATTTTATATGCATTTGTATCTTGCCAGTGTTATCAAGACTGGATCCAGGTATATGAAGTCGCCTTTATAAAAACAAAAATAACAGAATAGATGGCAGGATTTTGCACTGCTTGAAGACAGCACCCATAGGTTGATGATTGATACAAAAACAAAAACTTCACACTGGCATTACACCCAAGTACCTTGTCACATACTACTATATGTTACATTATTTATCTATAAAATGGATAAAATAATGTTGTCATCATCTTCCTGAGATTTTTGTGAGGCATATAGTGCAAGGTGAATATTGGTTTATTTCTTCATCATCATCCTAATCATCATCATCATTGTTTTAATTATTAGTAGCAGTATTTTTCTGAGACAAGGTCTCATGCATTCCTGGCTTCCTTCAAATTCCCCAGCTAGTTGAATATGATGTTGAACTTCTGACACTTCTATTTCAATCTCTAAATAGTTATCATTTCTAGCCTGCAACATCATTCCCAGTTTATATGGTGCCAGGGATGGGACCCACTGCTTTCTGAATGCTAGGCAAGCACTCAAGAAACTGCTGCACACATACTTTGTTTATTATTAAGTATAGATGGTGAGACACTTATTCCTAGAAAATAGATAACTGGATCAATGCTGCTGTTTCTGGAAATCTCATTTATACCATCATGTCTAACATTTCAGCCAATGCATTGTCAGCATACAAAGACTCTAAGCTGAACTTTACTAACTGGTTAGCTGAGATTTTATCTAAACATTTTGATTATCATGAACTTGAGATAAAATGAAATGATCCATATTAAATTCTGGTCAAATCCCTTTTACACAATTGCTTGAATTCTTAATGACATTAACATTCTTAAAATTCACATACAAAATGTAATGACCTCTCTTCCACTAGTAAATACAGGAATCCCAGCATGGAATTGCATTAGCTGAAATAAGTGTTTGATCTCTTCAGCCTAAGTCCATTTTTTTTCTTCCATCCCCAAAGCCTTGAAGTGTATTACACCACTGGCAGATTCCCACATAGGTAGGGGGATGAATAGTTCACTTCTGTAATTAATAACTATTAAAGCAGTTTGACTGATCATATCTTTGGGCTTCTGAATCTCTTCCATGCAGGTGTGTATTAATGGAATTCATTAAATTCATATATTTCAGCAGATATTAATTTACAATCCTTTATAAGATCTGTCAGAAACAGCATGAGATGCAGGGCTGTCTCAGGGCTTTGTGGATCAAGCTGGGCTACTGACCTCAGAAATGCACAGCTGTGAGTAACTGCAGCCAAATGTCAAGGCCATGGCAATTATCTTCAGATGTACACACCATTTTTCACATCTATTATCGAAGACAGTTGGACTAGGCATGAACAGCTTTAAGAGACAAGTGTGTGGGAGTTGTAACCACATTACATTGACCATATAAAACAGAGAGGTTGATATATAAAGTTAAGATTTTCCCAGAGGTCATCAGTCTTCAAACCCAGCTGCATGTTTGAGTTCTCTCAATGGCTACCTTTCCATTTTCACTGATGTTTCAAAACTAATGAAATGCTGCCCTGAAGGTTAGCCAGGTCTCCCTCTCTTCATCACAGACAAAATCCAGTATTCTCATAGATGATATATCTTTTCAGCTGACCATATGTCCCAATTGCTATAGGATTCACTTTCCTTCCTGAAGACACATGAAGGTGACAAGCCATGATTAGGACTGGAAAAAACTGAAGGGTTTCAGTGGCCAGTTGAAACCTAATAACAAATAATAGAAATCTCATGGAGATTGTATGTCATCATCAACTAAATATGAGTGGACAGTGATAGAACCTGAGCTAAGAGTAGAAGCATGGTTATAGGTAAAGGGAAGAGCAACTTGGATTGAATTGCCCTGGACCTTTGCTCACATCATGTTAGCAAAGGTGGAAAACAGTATCCCTAAAATGCACTATCATATTTTACAAAGATCTTAAAAAATTCTGTCATTAGCCTTGAAAGAGGAAATCAGATTGAAATGATGACAGTGCCTCTATGAGTGTTGTCTTCTACATATGAGACATTTTTTCCATTCCAAAACATTAGGAAACATTCTGTGTTTCATAGACATTCCCAGTATGACAACTCTGCAGAAGTAAATTCTTGTCTAACATAGTCTACTCAAGTCTGTCATATCCCTGAAATGGGAAGTCTATGGAGAACATGAAGGTATTGTTTTTTAACATAGGGAATATGGTCGTTATACTAAGAGTTTTAGCTGAAAAGAAAATTCTGGTAGAGTGTCAAAACAATAAGGAATCCAATCAGAACCAGGCAACGGGAGGGACTTCCAGGGAGAATTCATCTCTTGAGTGATACTTAAACCCAGACTGGACAGAGAAGTGCTGGTACACTAAAAACAATTCTGCAGGAGGAGTAAGTCAGCCTGTGGCCCTAATGAATCTTCTCCTTTTCTGTCTGCTGCAATATGAGGGCTGATGAGTTCCTGCCTGAGCAGGACTGGCTCAACATATATTATCTTTCCAAGCACAGGGGTAAACACTTTATTGGAAGATTTAAAGTGAAATTTAGAATTACAGAGAAGTATCTAGGAAACGGAGATTTTTTTCTCCAGTGAACTCTTAAGAGGGCTTGTCAGTAAAGTTCAAGCAAGCAGGTGTGCTGAAAATTGCTTTAAAACCTGAGAGACAGGAGGAGAGGCTGTGCCAGGAATCCTCAACCCCAGGAGAGAACCAAGCCCATTCTTTAGCAGCAACAGCTGTTGGTACATCTGCAGACAGGTTGTTGTCAGAAGTGTTGAGCAGAGAATTTCAGGAAAAGGGAACTCATGTGAAGGGAAGAGGTATGAAGTCTCTAGTGGGTGAAATTTGGCAAGGCAACCTGGGCATGGGCTGAGTGCAGGGAGGCTGTTGTTAGCATTCAGAATGTCACCTATGACAGGGAGGCTAGAAAAAGTGGGACTGAGACTTTAGATAGGAGTTTGTTAAATCCCAAGCAATAAAAATTGCAGTTCACTCTAATGAAACTTCCTGGGAAGACTATTAGTATTAAACAGGGAGACGCTGCCCCCCCTAGAAAGAGCACTAAATCACGGTCACAAATAATTCGGAGCCTGACTCTGCACAAGGCAGAACATGATTGCACTTTTTAAATTAAATTCACTCTTATTGCTTTGGAGGTTACTGATTTCTAAAATTAATAGGAGCTACACACGTGTGCTTCGGGGCCAAGGGTGGCTCAGCCAGATTAGAGGGCAAGAAGGTTCATGTAACAGAGCTGGGTGGGTAGGCAGCAAAGGCAACGAAAGCAGACGCGGCAAGGAGTGACCACCATGGCTTTATTGGGCACTTATTTCAAGGACACAGAAATGAAAAGGACTCTGACACTAACAAAATCTACAAAATCATTCCTGACACCCAGGATCAGAATAACTTTCCACAGGCCAGTTAGATGGCTTAGCTGGTAAAGGCGATTGGCGTGAGCATCATGAAGGCCCAGATGATCTTGTAACCTTTCTAAGAGTGTTATTATCTTAGCAAGTATTTAAGCACTGGGAAGTTGCTAAGCTCTACCTTTAAACTTACAATGAAACATCATAAGGAATCATGCTATCAACTATCTTTTAAAAACTGTAATACACATTGGTTTCTTTATAAACATACACACACACACACACACACACACACACACACATATATATATATATATATATATATATATATATATATATATATATACAGATACATATATATTAAATGAACTTGCCTTCAAGAGCCAAAGATAACCTATCAAAATCTCTAACACCATATATGAGAAGCCCTAGTGTGAGTTGTTGGTCAGAGTTGCCCAAGAAACTCTGAAACATACAGATAGATTATTGCCAGTACTTATAGTTACCTTGCAAAGGTGGAAAGTAAATTCCTATTGATGAAGACACCATGAAATTCACAAACAGGACTCAAAGAATCTGAGCTGGAATTTATTTGAAATTACTCTCCTTAGGGACTAGATTTCATGAGACCAAGAAGTGATATGCAAGCTTCTAAAGCATGGAGAGAAAAAAAAAAACAAAACAAAACAAAAAAAAACACTACTACCCACCTATGATGCCTATGAGCTGCATAGATGATCATTACAACACAATAACCCTATGTGTTTGCTAGTGGTACATATACCTAGATGGTAACCTTCCACTTTCTAAGTGGAGTTAAGACCCATTCACCAAGAGGAAAACCATGCCTGGTACTAGAAACCAACCAACTCCTCAGTGCTAGTGAAGTCATGGTAATTTGTGGAGAAACTACAACCAATACTTTTCTAAATCATCATTATCCCTAATGATAGTCTATAAACATGTGTCCTGATAACCCACCAATAAGGATAGTCCTTATCCCTCATCAAGCAAACGTACTTTTGTTACATATAGAAACCACTACTTAAAGCGACAAACAATCAAAACAGAGAGTTGTGGAGCAGAGTCTCAATAGATATAGCTACAAAATGTTTTCACTTTTAAGATTCAGTGAACATGGCAGAGGAGGGGACAGAAAGATTTTTAAAAGCCAGTGGATTAAGGAGTTTGTTATGAGATTGTGTCTTTGAGGAATGTCAGGAACTACACCCATAAAATCTCAACAACATGACTTTCCAAACATGAAGTGAGTATGTCAACAAAAATAAGTATGCCAAAATCTTGGGGAAAACCCATGAGACCACAAATCTGCACAAAGATCTGCTAAGGAATGCTGAAAGTAGGAAAAATGATGTTCTCCATGGAATAGGATACCAGTTGGTTACCCAATACCAAAAGATCAGCTCTAAAATCTGAAATAGTATTTAGTTTCTAGAACGGATTACATTGAGGAACTATAGTTATATCCATTTGCATATATACACATAATAATGATGAATGAGAATAGACATCATGAATTTGAAAAGATAAAGGTAAGGTGTATAGGAAGGTTTGAAAGGAGAAAAGTGAAGGGAGAAATACTGTAACTATACTATAATCTCAAACTTTCTAAAAACTAAAAATTACATGAAAACATTCATAATACATCTGGAAATCTAATTTATTAAGAGCACCAATTTTTACTCTACAAGCTCAACATAAATCATTTACTGAATTTCAATGTTTTAATCATTTATTTATAATTTAGCAAATATTTGTTGAGCCTTCCTACTATGTACAGGTGATTACTTTTCAGATGTAGAGATTAACAGCATTTGGTTACTACCTTCAAGGAATGCACTTTAGGATCAATGGAAAAAAGGGAAATGAATAATTACTGCCTAAAGAAGCAGGTGCCATTGTATAAGCATTCAACCACCCCCAAGAAGAGTTGAAACTTTCAGCTCAGGAATAGAGATTGGAGAGCTCAGGATGAAAAGTGGCATTCTGTTACTGATTTCAGGGAATGGGTGAAGGTCAGCCAAAATGACAGGGTCAGGATATTTTTTATAGACGGCAAACACAGGCAAGATCATGCTGAGTCAGCAGAGTGGAACTAGGATTAAGGTTGCATTGAACATGATGTTTCGAGAGGAGTCTGAAGGAACAAACAAACAGTATGCTGAGCTCTGTGACATAACTTAGAATCTACTAGAATATTTTGAAGGGTAGCAATATAAATACATTAGCAGAACTCAAAAGAGATTTTATACCTTCTCTTTAATAGAACTCTTCTCTCATTCCCTTGATTTCAGCAATATTCATACCCTCTTTCTCTTTAATTATTATTGTTACATAAATATTGGAATTTCATGTGTACATATAAATACAATATGTTGACTCCTTTTAATTTTGGTCATATGTACATGTGTTTAGGACTAACCTCTTAGGATTTACTAACATATCAGAGGTCTCTTACATACAAAAACAACTGATTCTCAACGTGGCTGCAGCCATTAATGATTTGTAGTTCTTCACTTGGGTCCTCTAGTACTTCCACTATTCATTATGGCATGCAAAATGTTATTGTTATTATTCAGGGCTTGTTTAGGTGTCCATATTAAGGTTTCAAGGGTACAACTTCCCTGACATATGTAGAAGACTCTAGGAGCAAGAATACAGTTCTTACAATCTTTTCTGGATCCTGAAATCTTTCTTCCCTTTTCCCCCTCATGTTTTCTGACCTGAAAGTATAGAATAATATAACTTATGCATCATTTTGTTTTGCAAACCTCATGTTTCGTTGTTTTCTGCATTGTACTAATAGAATTGGACTTCCCTGAATGAAGAGAGGTTTCCCATGCCTGATATTGAATATTTTAGTAGAAAATCTCTAGTTCTTGAACATTTCCACACAAAATGGTATATCTCTAAATTTTTATGTATGTGTACATACATATTTATGTTCTGTATAAACATAAAACAATTTTTCTCAAAGTTTTAGTCTGGTAGTTTTATTTATACCTCTTTGCTCCCTTGTACTTATTATTAATACCCTCTCCCATTAAAGTTCCTCCATTCTTCATTCATAGCAGGTGAGTCTTACTATCTTTCTATAGAGCTGTATATCCAACATGATCCTTTAACATGATCCTTTTAACAAATTTTGTAGTTTCTGGGGTTATTCTGGATTATACATTAATATTTAAAGATTTATACCTAGGATCCATAAATAAAAGAGCACATGAATGTTTATCTTTCTGGATGTTGACTACCTCACTCAGGATAGTATTTCCTAGTTCCATCCATTTACCCACAAATCTCATAATTGCTTTTCATTTTCTTAGCTAGAGTATGTCATTGTGTATTTGTACCAAATTTTCATTATTAACTACTCAACTGAAGGTCATTCATGCTGTTTTGTTTCCTAACTACTGATGATATAGGAATGATGAACATAGCTGAGCAACTGTCTGTGGAGAAGTATGTAGAGTGCTTTGGGAAATGCCAAGGAGATGTACATTAAGTCAAGTGGTAGATTTACTCTTAGGTTTTGTGAGGATTCTCCACATTGATCTCCAGGATGACTGTTCCAGTTTGACAATGCACTAACAGTCACCAGCACTAAATGAGGGTTTTTCTTATTAGCAACCTCTTCAGCATTTACTGTCAGTTGTTTTCTTGATCTTGGCCTTTCTGAAAGAGTTAAGATGAAATCTCAACATGAAGACCAACCTAACACAAAAAGAATAGTTTCAACCAACTAATAGCATAATCAGATTACTTCCCCAAATTAAATAAATAAATAAGGTTTTACACCAATTAATGTTTATAAAAAGGGAATTCAAGAACTTGAGAGAATAATATTAATTACAGGTGAAATAAGAGAATAAGCAAAAGTAAGTGTTCCAGGGCACTGAAACAACAGCAGTCATTTCTTTATCCTTGAATTTCTATTTTTATATTCTTTTTCATCCAAGCACATCCAATTTCTATTTTAGAAGAAGTGGTAAGATACCCAATGTACTTGCTAATTCTGGAATAAATTATTGAATGTTGTTAGGGTTTCTACTGCTATAAAGAAACATGATGACAGTAGCTCTTATAATGGAAAACATTTAATTGGAGCTTGCTGATAGGTTCAAGGTTTAGCCCGTTTTTATCAGGGCAAGAGAAATGGAGGCATTCAGGGAAACATGTTGGTAGATAAGAAGATGAGAGTTCTAGATTCACACTGTCAGGCAGCAGGAAGAGAGACTGATATTGGTTCTGGTTTGAGCATTTGAAACCTCAAAGCCCACCCACAGTGACACACTTCCTCCAGTGAGGCTAAACTTTCTCATAATGCCGTTGGCTTATGACCCTGTGAAGGCTATGTTAATTCAAACCACAGGAAGAAAAATGCAAAAAATGTGATACCTAGTCACTCTTTTATTACTGTGAAGAGACACCATGACCAAGACAACTTTTAAAAGAGAAAGTATTTAATTGGAAGATTGTTGACAGTTTCAGAGGCTTAGTCCATTTATCATCACAGTGGGGAGCATGGTAGCAGGGAGAATGTCTAATGTTTCTAAGTCTAGTGTCCATCAGCAGACTAAAGACAAAGGTCACTAAACAATAGATCTATATAGCCAAAAAAGCAAAAAGAAATGAGTGGTAGGTAAACATGTGATGTATTTAGTATAGAATGCAACTTTCTTCTAACAAAAACAATCTGATGAGATGTGAGTTCTCCCAGATGGTCTCAAACTTAATGGTGAACATTACTGTCTGCAGTGAATGAATCTACAATTGTTGGAATTAATGAAATTAGCAATGCAGCTCTGTATGGATTTACATTAAAATAATCCACCCTTTTTGTCATTTACCAGCAACAGTGATAAAAGGGGCAGGGATGAGATGAGGGAGGGAGAGTGGGATTGGGAGGGAATGAGGGAGTGGGATACAGCTGGGATACAGAGTTAATAAAATGTAACTACTACTACTAATAATAAAATTTACTTCCAATATGAAAAAAAGCAAGAAGAGATATTTGATATCAATGATGTGAAGGTGCACTTAAGGTGAGCTTAACAGATGTAATAAATAATAATATAATTATAGAAAACTACAAACTGATTTGAGAAGGAAAGCAAGGGTTCTATGTAATTTAGTTGCCATAGTATCCTGGAGTCACTAAATGCACTGATTTTAAGTAACAATTTTTATAGAGTTAATACAATCACAAAAAAGTAGAAGCACATGCTTTGAAGAACTTGATCCATGAGTCAGTTGGAAGAGTTAAACCAAGAAATACTCTAAAAAACAACAAACAAACAAACACACAAAAAAGAAGGGACAGAACAAGTACTTTGGCTATTATATGACAATGTTAAAAGAAAACAAAAATAAAAAAGACTGAGCTCCTGGAGCAGATGTTATCAGAATGTAAAATCTGGTTAAAATCTGATGTATGTGGCAATTCAATGTGTGAAAAGAATAATTAAAAAAAAAACTGGGAGAGAATGGAAAAAATATTGTTTGAAAAATAGCAGTTCACAGGGAAAGTACAGATCAATCAAGGGCAAAAGACAAAAATCAATTTATATTAAGAAGTATATATAGTAAAAGGTAAACTTCATAGAAACTTCAGTGAAAAACAGCAATATTTTTATTATAGTAAAATTTGAGAGCTTCTTCTGTAGCATACAAAAATCACTACCTTAAATGTATGGAATATAAGTTTGATATTATAAAATACACTTCAAGCAAGTGTTGGTTGTTTAGTTATTTATGTTTATATATTTAGATATTGTTTCATATAAGCTAGGTTGTACTAGAAATCAAAATGTAGCTGGTGATGACCTTGGACTTGTCATCTTTCTGCAGCTGTTTCCTGAGTTCTGAGATTAAAGGTGTTTGCCACCGCAACCAGTTCCAGCTGTGCTTCAGTTCCTAGACAGGGCTTCCTGCATTCTCAGCAAATATTCTACTGAGCTGCTTCTGTCTTTCTCGATATTTTTATATGATTTCCTGTCATTGAAATATTACTCAATCAGAAATCTCAAAAACAACAAAGTACATTAAGCACTACCTAGATCATAGACAAATCTTCTAAGGACAATATTGATTAGCAAAGCAACTTTGTTTTACAGAGAGATATGATTTAGAAGATGGAAAAAGTCTTATGCAAGCATTTAAAATAAAACTACTCCTAGGTATTTTACCTGAAGCCCGGTCTGTGAAATGAAAGAACAAAGACATAAGGAAAGGAAGGCTACTGGATGTCATAACACTCACCCCAACAAAGTTCAGAACAAGGTAATGGGTGAAAAAGACCATTACAATTGAATTTATAATACTATAGCCTCAAAAAAATTTTATTTTTAATAAATCTTTATAGTAGTAACCAGTTCTTCATGTTTTAAAATTTCATGCCACATAATAAAAAAGGAACTATAAATCTGTAGAGGATAAAAGAGTGACCCAACTATTCAAGTCAGAAATAGAAACACAAAAAAGAGCTTTTTCATGATGAGAATTTTCTAGTAAATCCCAGGAGTTCATTTTCTATATTAGCGCATTGACATTAGATTGGAAAAGTAGCTATTGATTTTCTTTGTCTATTGGTGGATGACAGTAGACCCTTTGGTACTATGACTGTAAATATATATGTATATATAATTTTATATACATATATTTATATATATAAACTAACACACACACATATATATATATGTATGTATATATATATATATTATTCAAGATTTATTATAGATTATTTGTTTCAACCATTCCATGTATCTGCAGCTCCAGTGAGAAATTTGCAATGGCTCTCATTCTGCTTTTGCACAAGATGGTAAAATGACCCTTTTAAGTACCTGTGAGAAAACAGATTGGAGAAGTTTATTTCAGTCAAGTTCTGGTAATTAAAACTACTTATTAAATCATGTAGTTTTTATATGGAAAATAGAAACCCTATAGGGGTTCTGATTGGACTATTCAGGTCCTCTTCCTGATATGTCAGCTATGAGATTCTCCCCAAGAGTCTGGACGTTGCACGAAAGAGATAATGATGGATCTTTTGGAGCATTTATGGGTATGCAGGTTGGTGTTTGTCAACTTCACATAAACCTAAACATATCTAGGTATAAGGAATCTTAACTGAGAAAATGCCTCCGTAACATTGCCCTATAGACAAGACTGTTAGGCATTTTGTGACTAGTGACTGATGTGGAACGACCCAGTCTACTGGGAGGTGTCACGCTGCTCAGATGTCCCTCAGATCTCTAAGAAAGAAAACTTAGCAGGCCATAGAGTATTAGCCAGCGAACAGCATTCCTCCATGGCTTCTGCTTTAGCTCTTGCTTCCAGGTTTCTGTTTAGCTCTTTTCCCTGTTTTTTAATTGGATTACTTGGTTTGTTGCTTTTCAGCTTCTTTAGTTATATATACTGGATATTAGTCCTCTGTCAGATAAAGGGTTGGTGAAGATTCTTTCCCAATCTGTAGGCAGTCGTTTTGTTTTAATGATGGTGTCCTTTGCTTTACAGAAACTTTTCAGTTTCATGAGGTCCCAGTTATTGATTGTTGCTCTTAGAGCCTGTGCTATTGGTGTTCTGTTCAGGAAGTTGTCTCCTGGGCCAATGAGTTCTAGGTTGTTCCCCACTTTTTTTTCTAACCGATTTAGAGTATCTGGTTTAATGTTGAGGTCTTTGATCCACTTGGACTTTAGTTTTGTGCAGGGTGATAAATATGGATCTATTTTCATTTTCCTGCATGTAGACATCCAGTTGGACCAACACCATTTGTTGAAGATGCTGTCTTTTTTCCATTGAATGGATTTGGGTGCTTTGTCAAAAATCAAGTATTCATAGGTGTGTGGGTTTATTTCTGGATCTTCTATTCGGTTCCATTGATCCTCCTTTCTGTTTCTATGTCAATACAATGCAGTTTTTATTACTATTGCTCTGTAGTACAGCTTGAGATTGGGGATGGAGATACCTCCAGATGATCTGTTGTTATACAGGATCGTTTTGGAGATTCTGGGTTTTTTGTTTCTCCATATGAAGCTGAGAATCTTTTTTTTCAAGGTCTGTAAAGAATTGAGTTGGTATTTTGATGGGAATTGCATTGAATCTGTAGATTGCTTTTGGCAGGATGGCCGTTTTCACAATGTTAATCCTACCAATCCATGAGCACGGGAGATCTTTCCATCTTCTGATATCTTCTTCAATTTCTTTCTTCTTCCTGCTTTAGCTTTCCTGAATACAATGTGACTCAGGATATGTAAGACAAATAAACCCTTTCCACACCAAGTTAGTTTTGATTGTGGTTGTTTAAATGAGAATGGGCTCCATAGGCTAATATATTTGAATGTTTGGTTCCTAGTTGATGGGCTATTTAGTAGGAATTTGGAGAGGTAGACATTCTGGAGAATGTATGTCACTGGGGGTGTGCTTCAAGGTTTCAGAAACCCTTAGGTGCTCTCTTTCTTTCTCTCTCTCTTTTTGTCTGACTTCTGCTTCTACTCTTCCAGCACCATGTTGCCCTGCCTACCAATTCAGTCACAATCTCCACTAAAGAGGTCATACATTCACCCTTGAAATTGTAAGCAAACCATCAGATAAATTCTTTCTTTTGTAAGTTACCTTGGTCATGGTGTCTCTTCACAGCAATAGCACAGTAACAAGACAGTCATGGCAATTATCACAGCAATTCAATCCTGTCTAGGGCAATGGGATACTTGTTAAAATGAACCAGAGAAACACAAAGATTGAGTGCAGAAAAGTAATCCTAGCCACATGTCCTCAGTGTAGCACCTGTTCCATGTCTGCACCAAAGAATTGTCAGAAACCTGTATTGTTCCTTAGCTTTTATCCATTCCATGAGTATAATCACTTGCTCTCAAAAGTATACATTTAGAGTCTGTCAAAAATTTTCTCAATATTCACCTATCAATATGAACTGGTTTCAGTTCTGCAATCTGTACCCACTCCTACTTTGAGCTCCTAAGAGGAAAAATACATGGAAATGCAAAGCATTAATAACATATGTATTCCCTACTCTTCACCAGGGTATTGTAAAAACTAATGAGTTATTGTTTGAAAAGACCTTTGTGACTTTCAGATGAAAGGAGGAATATGCACAGCATTTTGAGGGGTTTATTTTTTGTTGTTACTGTTATAATTACAGTATATTTATATAGTCTGTTAGGCATGCCACTAGCAAAAGCTTTTTTCTTTGGTTGTCCTTGTTTGAGCTTGAAAATTAAGCCTGTTGTTGTCTTTTGGTCTTCATTGTTCAAATCAGTTTTTATTCTGCAGTCTGACTCTGTTCGAAGTTTGGTTTATTCAGTTTATTCAACACCTCAGTAAATTCTCCAATCTTTTTAACATTCTTCTTCCTACACCTTCCTAGTATTCTCTGTGTATCAGAATTTTTCTATTTTGATAATTAATCTGGCCCCCTGCATTTGGTGAGGCATACCTGGCTTAGCAGCACTCAGCAGCACTGAAGGACTTATTCGAGGCTCACCCTTCCAAAATGAAAGTCAGTCCTTGGTGTCAACATCTAGTAAGGCACACAGCTCAGAGACATATTGAGACAATAACTTTGTGTGTGTGTGTGTGTGTGTGTGTGTGTGTGTGTGTGTGTGATTAGCATCAAGCTGATTTCTCCTGGTCTTTTCTGACCCTGGGTTATGGAACTCAGTTTTGCATTTGATAAACAATATACCTTGTCCCTAATGCCCTCTCCTCCCTTGTTATGTATGGGCTGTCTGTGTCTAAAATTCCTTATGCTGATTTTCCAGACAAGTTTATTTATGTTCACTTGCTAATTGAAAATCTCATATTTGAAGTTATTATTCTGATTGATGTCTGTCATTTTGATCAAGCTACTGCTCACAGATGCTCTGTGAGAACAATTTTACAAGTGAGTTTATCACCATGCCTTTCTCGTCCGACCTTCTCTATGGGTGATAGAAAAGACATAACAGAGGCTCAAAAGGAGGAAATATTTGTGAAGCTCCTCATATTCACTGCAGTTTGTTTTTACTAGTGAATTAGTTCTACTTCAGTAATGTCTGGGCAGTCATGGGGAAGAGCATAACCAAGAGACTCAGAGAAGAAGGATGAAGCAAAGAGAAGGCTAACCTCATCAAGGTGAGCCACACCAGACTCCTAAATTTATCCTAGCTTCTCATCTTCCTACACATGTAATGCATGGTGTGGAGGGTTGGTGTACAGTGCCAGTCTAATAGTTCCCCACGGTAAGTATCAGAAATTTCAGAGATGCTCAGGTAGCCTTGGCAGATAGGAAGGGACTCATAAAAGAGGGATGCGATAGAAAGCACGCATTTCGAAATTCTTAGATTTCATCAAATGTGAGAGTTCCCTCAAAAATATTTAAAAAAATATTTCTGTCACCAAGTGTATCTATGTTTGGATTAGTATGATGAGCACTGCAGTCCTAACCTCCTTTTTGGATATGCACAATGTTGATTCATATAGTCAAGATAATTGTAGCTAACTTTGTATTGTTGTGTTTAAATATTTCAAATGTGTGTTGTTTATTCACTTAATTAAGATAAAGATCCAGAATTTAAGATTCTATGATGTACAAAAGGCTGTGCTTAACATAGTAAAGCCCAAATGTCAGAGATGCTGAAGACCACTGGCAAGAGATGGCTGGCGTCTCAGTTTCCTAAGAAGAGAGAAAATTTTCTTCAGAACTGTCTTTTGTTCTTTCTGAGCCCTCTGCTTTACTCTGTTTACTAATAGAACATCAGTTTACGCTGCTTTAGACCTGAAATGAAAATTCCACCCTCTGTCTCTGTGACAAAGGTGTTGTCAGACATGAAGCAACAACTCTCATCTCCTGCTTGTATGTGACCAGCCATTCAGCTCCTTAGCACTTGTTATTGTGTGAGCCAATCTCCAGTTACCTTTCCCATGTTCCCATGTCTATGTGTGTTCTTACCTCTGGTTATGGCTTCTAGTGGGTCAAAAATGTAGAATGGAGGAGAGTTGTCCAAGTCAGAAAGTCTTTATTTGGATGGATGGAAACACACTCAATGAGGTCCAAGGTCAAAGCAGCATTTATAGGCTGTTTCTGCTCATTCTAAGGACTCCAAACCATCACTGTTAATAATCACTTAAAGGCAAGCACAAACTAAGGTTTCTTTTTTTTAATTTTTTTATTAATTACACTTTATTCACTTTGTATCCCCCATAAGCCCCACCCTCACACTCCCTTCTTCATGCATGCCCCTCCCCAAGTCCACTGATAGGGGAGGTCCTCTTCTCCTTCCTTCTGATCTTAGTGTATCAGATCACATCAGGAGTGACTGCATTGTCATTTTCTGTGGCCTGGTAAGGCAGCTCCCCCCTCAGGGGGAGGTGATCAAAGAGCAGGCCAATCAGATTATGTCAGAGGCAGTCCCTCTTCCCATTACTATGTAACCCACTTGGACACTGAACTTTCATGTGATACAGCTGTGCAGGGATTCTAGGTTATCTCCATGAATAGTCCTCGTTTGGAGTATGAGTCTCTGGGAAGTTCCCTGTGTTCAAATTTTCTGGTTCTGTTGCTCTCCTTGTGGGGTTCCTGTCCTCTCTAGATCTTACTATTTCCCACTTCTTACATAAGATTCCATGCACTCTGCCCAACAGTTGGCCATAAGTCTCAGCATCTGCTTTGATAGTCTGTAGGGCAGAGCCTTTCAGAAGCCCTCTGTGGCAGGTTTCTAGGTTGTTTCCTGTTTTCTTCTTCTTCTGATGTCCATCTTCTTTGCATTTCAGGATGGGGACTGAGCATTTTAGTCAGGGTCCTCTCTATTGATTAGTTTCTTTAGATGCACAGATTTTAGTAGGTTTATCCTATGTTATATGTCTATATGAGTGAGTATATAGTGTGTGTGTCTTTCTGCTTCTGGGACAGCTCACTCAGTATGATCCTTTCCAGGTCCCACCATTTACCTGCAAATTTCATGATTTTCTTGTTTTGTTTATTTGTTTGTTTTCGTTTGTTTGTTTTTTATTGCTGAGTAATATTCCATTGTGTAGATGTACCACAATTTCTGCATCCATTTTTCAGTTGAGGGGCATCTAGGCTGTTTCCAGCTTCTGGCTATTACAAATAAAGCTGCTACAAACATGGTTGATCAAATGTCCTTATTGTGTACTTGAGCCTCTTTTGGATATATGCCTAGGAGTGGTATGGTTGGATCTTGAGGAAGCGCTTTTCCTACTTGTCTGAGAAAGCGCCAGATTGATTTCCAGAGTGGTTGTACAAGTTTACACTCCCACCAGCAGTGGAGAAGGGTTCCCCTTTCTCCACAACCTCTCCAGCATGTGTTGTCTCTTGAGTTTTTTATCTTGGCCATTCTGATGGGTTTAAGGTGAAATCTCAGAGTCATTTTGATTTGCATTTCCCTAATGGCTATGACGTTGAGTATGATTTCTAAAACAGAAGTATTTATTTATTATAAATTGTTTAGATTTAGCTTAAAAACATATGGATAATAAAGTGATTATGGAAGGAAGATATTTAATATGGAATAAAGTATATATCTATATTGTTTGTGTGTGAACTTAACTATATTCCCAATATACCAGTTGATTAAATCCAGCCTCCTTTGATTTCTCAGGGCAGAAACTAGCTGAAAATTTAAGCTAGTGCAGGAAAGTACATTACTTCCATCCCCTTTTTAAACACTCTATAAAGAACACCCTCGTTTATAATAGCTTTGTTTACTGCTTAGTACACCATGTTCTAATTATCACCCCCGCCTCACTAACCACACAGCTTATGTTCCCACACTCATCTGTAATTTTTATGCCTCCTGTAGAAATGAAGAGAACGTTAATAAGAATAATACTTGGAAGATAATATTTTTGGCAGAATTTGGGGGAAAAAGTGGTGGCCGATTGCATGGAAAGCCAGAACTTTCTGCTCAATGAAAATGACCTATCAGCAACAGCGCGCTCTTTTCTTCTTTGCATGTGTGATGTGCTGTCAGTCTCTCATCTAATTATTTATCTTTTTTTCTCATGATTGATCTGGTTATTTTTCTGATGATGTTTTTCTCTGTTACACATTTTTCTGCTATTCTTTCATACTTGAGAACTCCTTGTCTCTTTATATATTCTGAAATTATTTTCTAATTCTCCTTATTTTATGTGCTTCTCATTTTCTTTCTCAACATGTTTCACTTTGTTTTTTCTCCCTCTCTTTCTATCTTCTACTTGTAACAGCTTCTCTACTGCATGGACAGAATATATATTTTATTCCTTTACTGGCAAAAAATGTATATACATATATATTGATATGAGGATTAATGCATTTTTTTCAGTGCAAGAAATGGGACCACCAGGAATGTCAAACAGAACATTATCATGTTTAAAGTCAGTACATTAACCAAATAAGGTTTAAATAATGTTTTCGTGGCACAGAATCTAAATAGAAGAGCAGGAGAGTAATAGAAAGAAAAATTATTATGAAAGGATTCTTTTAAAAATAACATGTTTGTAGAGATTCTTAGGAATTTTCTGAATCTAGACGAGGTAAAAATCATTGTGTCTTTTTCATATTCTTCTCTAACACTTAAAAGTATGTAATTCTTCATGTATTTCTTATGTGACAGAGAAAGCAACAGGACAGAACTCATTAAGGATGATGTATTCTGTTGATTTTGCTGTTTGAAGAGCTAGATGCAGTGTTTGTGATAGAAATTTCATGTGTGCATAAAATAGAAAAGATAGAAAGAGGAGAATGTGATGGATTGAAAAGAAAAAAAAAGACATAAAGCTGGTATGTATCACTTCATGGAAATACATAATCAGAGATAACTCAGGAATACTATTTCATGGGTAATGTCAACTTTTCCCTCAGTAGTTGTTTCTGATCATCTCTCAGAACTGATTGAAATTTAGTGAAAAAAAAAAAAAAAAAGGCAACTAATGCACCTTCCCTGCTTATCCTCAACCTCTGGAAATGTTTTACTTTGAATGATAGAGATGGAAGAGCCTGTTATGGAGGGAAAATATTTTGATGAGTCACACATGGTTTAATTTCATTTAAGGCAATAACTGAGCCCCGAACCCTTTTCTATCAGTCTTAAAGGGGAAATGCTTACCTGGAGAAGAAGAGAAAGACAGTAGAAAGTCTGTTCTTTTAGTTCACTATGGAATCGGGCATAGATCCTAATACTGATCTCAAAGGATTATGTTTCTTTCCTTCAACTTCTCCACTGATACCTAGTGAATGACCCTCTGTGAGATTGGTGGGCTGGGTTAAAATTATCCAGGTAAGACAAGTGAGGAAAGTGTTTACCCACAACTCTTTCTGACTTAAGATCTCTAATCATACCTTTGGGTTTATACTATACTTCCCAGGAGAGATTCAGTGAGCAAAGGAGGGGTTACAGGTCTGCTCATTCAGTGCCATCAATAGGCAGTGAACAACTGAGGAGGTAAAACTACCGAGGCAGTTTTTGGCACCAAAACTCATGGCCTGATACATGGTCAGTGAGTAGCTGTCTTTTCACTGAGATATGTTTACAGTCCTTCCAGTAAATGTTTGGAAAGTTTAGAACAAAAGAATACTGGAGACTGTACTGTGTGATTGGAAAGGGGGAAATACAGCTGAAGTCACCAGACATCCATTCACCAGACCCCCAGAATGACTGAGCTTTGAACCAACAACTTTATCCTCAATACCCTCGATGGACCGACTCTCCAGAATACAGTCCTCAGAACACATTCTGTGTGCTGGAGTCAGATATCATTACTTAGGAGAAGAGAGGATTTAGTCACAGTCTTTCCTTGCCTGGGTTGTCTCTATGAGAACAGAGAGCATGGAACTCCCATAACAGAGGAGGCATGTGATGAAGTCCTGTGGTGAGATGGCAAAGAGATGGAGGCTGGATGGCTTCCATTAGATCTAAGCACAGCATGAATGTGAACCCCACATGGGGGTTAAATTGCTGCAGTGACTTCTAAGTGCCTCAGTCTCTCCTGAACCAGGACTCCTCTCTGTTGTCACAAAGGAGATTGGAATACAGCATGTTCTGTAGTAGATGGACGTTTAAAAGTAAGGTGTCTGAAGAAGCAACAATGGAGTTGCAGCTCAGTTTGGATGCTGGCTCTGGGGTCTGGACCTAAAGCTACAATTTCAACTTCTAAGGGTTTCAAGTCAATTCAGTGTTACTGGGGAAGCATCTTGTTTCTCTCACAACCAAATTCAAAACTGAGTTGGTGCAAGGGAAAGGAAACATAGGAGAGGATGGAAGGTAGAAAGGAAAGAGAAATAACGTCATTTATTTTAACTTGAAGCAATATGAAAAATGAAAAAGGCAATAAAATAAAATAAAATACCAGTCTGAGGTTGAGAGTACTTGTAAATGACAGAGAAAAGGAGAAAGAGCAGGGGTCGCCCATGGCCACTCCAGTGACATGTGGTGTGAAAAAGACAGATCGCAGTGGGTACAGCTCCCTTTGACTTCTCAGCTTGAAAATAGTCTCCCCCAGGTCACTTGCTATTCTCCTTGCCCTTTCCCAAATGAAGATGCTTTAGGCAGAAGCTTGTTGTTGCCATGGTTACTTGAAAAGCTCCCACATCAACATAGCCACATTCATTTGAAAACATTCTCAACTGTGACCCACTATCGGACTGATGTGCTGAGAAATCCACAGCACCTTCACACCATTGACAAAGAAGGAAAGGTTTTTCTGCTCATGCTGTTGACCCGTGATGCTTTCTTCTGCTATGACCTACCTGCCTGTGTTCACAGAAATAGGAATCTGTCTCATTTCACATTGCTGAGTTTCTGCACCAGAAATCAGCACATCTGTCTTTGGTCTTTGTGTAATAGATTTTCTATAAGGAAATAGGTATTGCCTGAACTAGATCTTTTGTTTTCTGGCTTCTCCTAATGGTGAAGACCTCTGATGACATCTGACTCTACTGTTTTTTGTTTTGTTTTGTTTTGTTTTGTTTTGTTTTGTTTTGTTTTGTTTTGTTTTGTTTTGCTTCCCCCTTCTGATATATATTAATCTGTGAGGCAGGATCTACCGCTTTTATTGAATGTTGGGACAAGCAATTTACACACTAAAAATAATTCATTCTGGTATCTTAAATTAAAAGCTTTATCAGGAAACATTTTTAAGATTTGTTTCCAAAGGGAAAAAATTTATCTTCTGTAATTTCTTAGCCTTCATAACACGCAGAATAACCTTCAGTTTCTTCTATCTCTAAGCAAAGACAATCAACTACAATGGAACGGTTTTTCTTCCCTGTTAAACTGAATCCAGGCACTTTAGGATTTTTTTCCTTTTTTCCC
Source organism: Rhombomys opimus (assembly GCA_010120015.1). Classification (NCBI taxonomy): domain Eukaryota; kingdom Metazoa; phylum Chordata; class Mammalia; order Rodentia; family Muridae; genus Rhombomys; species Rhombomys opimus. Next base: position 2,341,963 of record REGO01000154.1, on the reverse strand, counting down.
TCAAGTTTTGCTGTAATTTTTTTCTATCAGTAGTGATTAAACATAGGAAAATATATACATTTAACAGGCTTGTGGTACGTATAAACCTTGCTTAGTCCCAGATTAGACCAGATAGGAATCTGGAAGCAATTCACACTCAGATGGTGGTTAGTTCACAGAAACTCATGTGTCCTCATGTGACTACAGAACAAAGCGTGTGTGTGCATATTCCCATGTAAACAATATTCACTCAAAAGTAGCTGTGTGAAATGGACAGATTCTGTTGGGTATAAAATTTCTTTGTTTTGTACCTTCTTAGAACTTTAAGCTAAGAAACTTGCATACCAGAAATTCACCATATGGATTCAGTATGGCTAGTTCACTAGAATGCAGAACCTTACAAGCCGTTGTTGGCAGCATGCTCACCAGCGTATCTTGTTTGACTCCCCGTAAGCCTGAAAAAGCCCTGGTCTAGAGAGACATAGTGAAATCTATCTTCTTTGATACCAGTAAAGGGAACAGAGAAGACATTAGAACAAAGGGAAACTAAAACTTGTTTATATGTGAGTAAGAAACTCAGATCCTAAGTAGGTACATTTTACCTCTGCTCTCCAACTTTCAAAATTTTAAGCTGAGGATTCAAGAATGTATGTCTATTTTTCCAAACAGGACTTTCAAAACTTTTCTCTTTCTATATTTTGTACATTATGTCTGCTTCACACATCGCTCCTCCTATCTCTTGTCTTCTTTTATTTCATTTTTTTTCTTTTTTTTTAATTAATTACACTTTATTCATTTTGTATCCCCCCATAAGCCCCTCCCT
>REGO01000154.1:2278850-2339911 GCA_010120015.1 Rhombomys opimus | reverse complement strand
TGTTGCTCTTAGAGCCTGTGCTGTTGGTGTTCTGTTCAGGAAGTTTTCTCCTGTACCAATGAGTTCTAGGGTATTCCCCACTTTTTTTTTCTAGCTGATTTAATGTGTCTCTTGTCTTCTTGTCTCCTAAGTTTTACTATATATATATATATGTGTGTGTGTGTGTGTGTGTGTGTGTGTGTGTGTGTAAAATGTTCTTGCCTTTAAAAAAACAACAACAAAACACTGTTTCAAAATAACAAGAAATTAATTATTAGCTTACAGTTTTGAAAGAGGAGGTCAGAAAAGCATCAGTAGGCCTAGGTGTTTCTGGGGGGAGTCCAGAAGAATTTATGTCTGCCTCTTCCCTATTCTAAGTAATACACTGATACATGGGTGGTGCCTTCCTTGCTTCTGCCTTTACACATGAGTTTTCCCTGCAGTCAGTCTCGTGGTTCTATACCTTTTGCAAGGACAACTGTGATTCCATTACAATAATAATCAAAAGATATAAGCTATGTTCTGAAAAAATTTTTTCTTATTTTTTAAAATATATCTTGTTTATGAATTTATTTTTACAATTTATTCACTTTCTATTCGATTGTAACCCCTTCTGTCATGTCTTCCTAGTCCCTCCCTCCCTCCCATTTGCTCTCTATCCCCCTGCCCTAGTCCACTGAAAGGGGCAAGTCCTCCTCCCCTACTATCTGACCCTAGCCTAGCAAATCTCATCAGTACTGCCTGGATCCACATTTTCTGTGGACTGGCAAGGTAGCCCCTCCAGAGGGATGATCAAAGAGCAGGCAATGAGTTTATATCAGAGATAGCCCATGCTCCCCTTACTAGGGTACCCAAATGGTGTTTAAGCTGCCCATGAGCTATATCTCAGAAGGGGGTCTAAGTCCTCTTCATGAATGATCCTTAGTTGATGCATCAGTCTCTGCTGACCCTATTGTGTCCAGATTTTGTGGCTCTGTTGGTCTTCCTGTCCCCTCCTTGTTATTCTATATTCCTCTTCTTCCACAACACTGTGCTCTGTACAAAGTTTGGCTGTGCATCTCTACATCTGCTTCAATGCTGAGTAGGTCTTTCAGAGGACATTTATGATAGGCTCCAGTACTGTTCCCTTTCTTCTGCTGCTTCCACTATCTATCATATTTGCTTTCTGAATGAAAATTAAGCATCCTCCCTAGGGTTTTATTTTGTTGTTTAGCTTCTTTATGTCTGTAGATTTTAGTATGCTTCTCCAATATTTTAGGGCTACTATCTGCTTATAAGTAAATATATACTAGCCGTGTCTTTCTGCTTCAGGCTTACCTCACTCAGGATGATCTTTTTTAGTTCCCACCATTTGCCTGCAGATTTCATGATTTCCTTGTTTTTAATGGCTGAGTAGCATTCCATTGTGTAAATGTACAAGAGTTTCTTTATCCATTCTTCAGTTGAGGGTCATCTAGGTTGTTTCCATTTTCTGTCTATTACAAATAAAATTGCTGTGAACATGGTTGACAGAATGTCCTTGTTGTATGGTGGAGCATCTTTCAGGTATATGCCCAGGAGAGGTTTAACTTGATTTTGAAATATGGCTATTCCCAGTTTTCTGAGACTGTGCCAGATTGATTTCTAAAGTGGTTGTACATGTTTACATGCCCACCAGTAATAGAGGAGTTTCTCCTTTCTACATATCCTTGCCAGCATGTGTTTTGTCATTTGAGTTTCTAATATTAGTCATTCTTACAGGTGTAAGATAGGATCTCAGAGTCATTTTGATTGGCATTTCTCTGATGACTAAGGGCCTTGAACATTTCTGTAAGTGTTTCTCTGCCGTTTGATATTCTTGTGTTGAGAATTGTGTTTAGCTCTATACTCCCTTTTAAAAGTGGATTGTTTGTCTTCTCCTGCTTCCGATGTCTATCACATTTGCTCTTTTGAATAAGGATTGAGCCCTGAAGAAACTGATATCCCAACCAAGGATCATGCAAGAAGAGGACCTAAAGCCCCTGCTCAGATGTAGCCCATAGTGTCAGTCTCCATGTGGGTTCCCTAGGAAGGAGAGCAGGAGCTGTCTCTGACATGAAGTCAGTGGCAGACTCTCTTGTTACCTCCCTTTGCAGGGTACAGCCTTGCAGGTCACAGAGGGATAAGATGTAACCATCCCTGATGAGAACTTATAGACTAGTCAGATAGAAGGGGAGGAGGGCCTCTTAGATCAGTGGACTACAGGAGGGACATAGAGGGAGAAGAGGGAGGGAGGGTGGGATTGGGAGGAGATGAGGGAGGGGGCCACAGCCAGGATACAATGTGAATAAATTGTAATTAATAATAATAATAAAATAAAAAAATTTGATTATTTGGTTTGTTGGTGTTTAATTTCTTGAGTTATCTATATATTCTGGATGTTAGCCATTTGTAGGATGTAGAGTTGGTGAAGATTTTTCCCAGTCTGTAGGCTATCATTTTATTTTGTTGAGAGTGCCCTTTACTTTAGAGAAGCTTTTCAGTTTCAAGGTTCTATTTATTAATGCTTTCTTAGAGCCTGAGCTGTTGGTGTTCTGTTGTGTGTATTTATTTCTGGGTCTTGGATTGGATTTTATTCCGTTGATCCACCAATCTGTTTCTATGCCAGTACCATGCAGTACAGCTTGAGATCAGGGAAGGAGATACCTCCAGAAGATCTTTTATTATGTAGGATTGTTTTAGCTATTCTGGGGTTTTGTTTTTCTTTATGAAGTTGAGAATTGTTCTTTCAAGGTCTGTAAAGAATTGTATTTGTATTTTCATGGGAATTACATTGAATCTGTAGATTGGTTTTGGTAGCATGTCTATTTTTACTGTGTTAAGCCATGGATCTTCTGTGTAGATCCATGAGCATAGGAGATCTTTCCATCTTCTGATATCTTTTTCAATTATTTTTTAGGTGACTTCAAGATTTTTCATACAAATCTTTCACTATACAAACCAGAAAGGAAGAAGTCACAGTGTCAGATATGATAGTATACTTGAGTGACCCAAAAAATTCTACAGGGAAACTCCTACAGTTGATGAACACCTTAATCAACTGGATACAAAATTAAACAAAAAGAAAAAAAATCTGTAGCCTTCCCATATACAAAAGACAAATGTGCTGAAAAAAAGAAAATAGAGAAACAATACCCTTTACAATAGACACACACACACAAAATAAATAAATAAATAAAGTATCTTGGTGTAACTCTAACCAAGCAAGTGAGAAACTTGTATGAAAAAAATATAAGTCACTGAAAGAAGACATTGAAGAAGCTATCATAAGATGGAAAAGTCATTTAATCAAATGGGCACAGTTTCTGCAATATAGAAGACCTTTGTCACATATTTCATCTCATGCAGAGTTTTTTTGTTTGTTTGTTTGTTTACAGTGCTTTCACTTATCTTTCCTGTCATTCTTCTATGAGATTGCCTACTCTCCCAGACGACCTTCTTTGAATCTACACTGGGGATCTGTGACCTCACACACCATCTTGACTTTCCAAGCAAATGTTGTTTGTACACCTTCTCCCTTCTTTTACAAAAATAGCAAATTTGTAAAATTATTTTTTAAATATGTACAAAACAACCTAGAAATGATAGCTTTCATATTTGACTCAAACTCCTGCACTCACAGGAAGCCATTGAATATCCAAACTTTCCTTATTTCTATTTGTAAGCATGGAATAACAGTGGCTCTGAATTTTACTTTTCCCAATTGCTTTTCTCAGTTACAGCTCTGAGAGTCTTCTTTTACTGAAACTAATTAGTTCTCTCTTTTCTTGTTCTACCATGGTTTAAATCTCTCCTGTAATGTCTCAACTCATTGAACAATTGTCTAGGAAGGTTCCTGTCTTCAGTCTCCAGAGCAGACAGTCCTCAACAATGCCCTTTGCTCATGTTCATTCTGCATCATGATGATAAGAAAGTATTACTGATTGCAGAGAGTAAAGACCTTGCATTTTTTGGTGTTCACCTTTCCAGGGATTGTCTTCTTTAATCAGGAACTGTTCTGGGATGCTACTCAACAGCAGGAGCCTCAACTGACTATTATTCATGCAGCCACCAGGTAGATCATTGACCTTAGTTAGGTAGGGCACTGTATCTTGAGGTCTGGCAGGTTACATGTGCAAAGGAACCTTCATTCTGAAAATTACTCCAAATAAAATGGTGTACACTGAACAGTATATAACCTTCTTGTATGGTGAACAATGTGTTTGCTTTCAGATGAATTGACTTTTTCCTAAATGAGAATCATTCTTTTTCCTAAATTATTTAATGATGCCTACACATTCCAGAGTTTCATTCACCTAAAGTTGCCCCAGTCATCTATTTACTTATTGCCTATTTGATGATTTCTATTTACTGTAACCAAATTTTTAGTGTCTTCCTGGAGTTGTTAAAGGGCTTGTTAATTGTATTAAACAGGGTCCCATGTGGACCATGTCAATTTGAACCGCACTATGTAGCTAAGGATGACGTTGAATTTCTGTCCTCTTGTTACTACTCCTTAGGTGTTGGGATTATAGGTGTGCAGTGCCACACCTGTGTGAGGTAACACCTTCTTCTTTTCTCTTGGAACACCCTCTCCATCTTTCTGTCCTCTTGTATGCATCCCCAAGGTTGCCACACCAAACACACCATCCCTCCAAACTCAAGTTATCCTCTTTCCTTAAGTGAAATCAGTTCACAGTGTATTCTCTGGTACATTTTAGCACTAAAATTTTATATTTAGATAATAATTTTTACATGAATTAACCACAATGTACCTAACAAAAGATTAACCAACCAGGATATGGCTGTTAAATTTTAGTGATTTCAAATATGTACCAGATAGAAATAAAAAATTTCATTAAATTTTCTCTTATAGAATTTTTAAAAAATTATTTCTTAAATTTCCTGAGATTATGATATGATTACTTATTTCCTCTTACTTTTTCTCTCTTCAAACCGTTTCCTTTACCTCATCTTCTTTGATTGTTTTTATTTTCTTTAAGTTCATGGTTGCTTTTCATTGTTGTTAAATACATATATACACATATATACACATATATACATATATGTATACATACACACATATATATATATATATATACACATATATCACTAAGCATATAAATACAGTCTTCTCAGTCTGTATAATATTACTTGTATGTATGTTTTTCAGGCTGACTGCTTGGTATTGGATAAACAACTACTGTGCTTTGTACAGAGGTACAGTCTTTCTATGACTGTCAGCATCCCTTAGCTGCCTGTAGTTCTTTGTAGTTGTCTGGAGTATAGGGTTAGAGCCCCTTGGGCTTTCTTCAGTCCACATTATCATATCTATTGTTGTTGTTCTTTTCCAGCTCATATTAATGCAGTCATACTGGTGAAACTTTATGTATATGAGATATGTCTCTTATAGAACTTAACAAAAACATATTTTCATTTAATTGGGAATCTATTTCTCAGCTTAAAACATTTTCTTTACATTTCAGAAGCAAGAGCAGAAATTCCAAGTACACACATATCTGTACACACCTGCACACATACATACAAACATTCACAATTAAAGTTCTGTCTTTCTTTTTCCTTGCATATCATTTGAGTTTGATGGATATTAAGATACATACATCAGGTCTCATGCAGGAGCCCATTGCAAGTCCCCACAGCAGTTCCATCACTTAGTCATGATCTATATTCTCAACAGTTGAAGATAATGACTTCAGGAACAATCTTTCATAGATTTCATGTTAAATGATAGGAAAGTGCAGGTCCTGTGTTAAAGCCTCGTGTTATTTGCAGAATACTTAGCATAACCTTAAATATGGAAGTGATCAAATTGTGTGACCTTTAGTTCTAATTCTGCTGTCTTATCTTGGTGTACAATTCCTATTTTTAATAAAGATGTGTGAGCACATGTGTGTGTTTTCAGAGAAAGTAACCAAGACATTGATATAACATTAACACTTCAGAGTCAGATCCTGAAGTCGGGCTGTGACAATGTGCATTGCTTATTTTTAATGTAAGTTTATCCATATTACCACCATAATTGCATACTTTAAGATAATACTTTTTTAAGTATGCTAGAGGCACATTACAATGTTAAGAGCTTCTGCCTTTGATTTTCTTTCTACTGATTTGCATATTTCAATTTATAATGAAATGCAGAGCTCATTAAATACCACTTTTGACAATATGTGTTACTTTTAATATTAGTTAGTAAGGGAAATCTATCCCATGAAGTCTGTTGAGGAGTTTTCTCGAGGGACTAAAGCGATCTTAAAAGGTAGGGAAGAATTTAAAATCACCTTGAACAGACTGATATGAAAGAGTCATGGTACTTGCTGAAGCCCATAAGCAGGTATGTACTTGTTATTTTGGATAGAATAGCATCCAGAGGTTCACAAAACGTCCTCAGTAATGCGCTGCATACCCAAAGGAATAGCCTCCAAGCTACCTTCCCAACAAAGGCGGGGAACACCAACTCCCAGACAGTGCAGGAAGGCCTTGCCTCTGAAGCTATTTCTCATGGAATCTCCCTGTCTGATAGGACTCAGATGCTGCCTCAGTCAAGTGGCGCCATACTAACCTCTGTATACATAGGCAGAGTCTGCTAATCAAAACCCAAATGAGAAAGCGACAGAGAAATAGAGAAAACAATAAAGGGGGTTTATATAAAGAATATTTTTAAAAATCATCCTGAGCGGTTGCAAAAGTCTTTCTTTTTAGCACCCTTTTAGAAATGTGGCAAACCCAAGGTAAAGGAACAAATATTTCTATTGACGCTTACTTTTTAAAATTAATTAACTCAATTTACATCTCAGTCATAGACCCCCTCCCGCTTCTTCTCCCAGTCCCACCCTCCCTCTGCATTTCCTCTTCTTTATTCCTCAGAATAGGTGACCCCCGTACCTAGACACCCCAGTGCCCTATCCAGCTCATCTATTCACATGAGGACTGAATTCCTCTTTCTCTCCTGTGGCCTGGTAGAGAAGTCCCATCAGGAGGAAGTGAACAAAAGCATGATAGTCCATTTCAGAGATATCCCTCACTCCCTTAATAGAGGGCTAACATGAAGTCTAAGATGCCCACTGGCGTTATCTTTTTGGGGGTCTGTACATTGTAGTATGTCTTTTCTGTATTATGTGACTAAAATCCATTTATAGGTGAGTACATACATGTGTGTCTTTCTGGGTTTGTATTACCTCACTCAGGATGATCTTTTCTAAGTCCATCTTGCCTGAAGATTTCATGACTTCCTTGTTTTGTTTTTTTTGTTGTTGTTTTTGTTTTTGTTTTTTGACAATGATGACATTTGTGTCTAAAGTACATAACAAGAGTAACTCTGACACTGACTTCCACAGACTACATTAATCTGTGGGTTTTCCTAATTAGGACTTTTTTTCATGTTAAATAGACTTTCTTTGTTTTTAAAGGCTGAGTAATATTCCATTGTGCGAATGCAGAAGAGCTTCTTTATCTATTCTTTGATTGAGGGGCATCTAGATTGTTTCCATTCTCTGGTTATTACAAATAAAGCTGCTATAAACATGGTTGACGGAATGTCCTTGTTGTATGATGGAGCATCTTTCAGGTATATGCCCAGGAGTTATAAAGCTGGGTCTTGAGGTAGAACTATTCTTACTTTTGTGAGATAGCACCAGATTGATTTCCAAAGTAGTTGTACATGTTTGCACTCCCACCAGCAATGGAGGAGTGCTCCCCTTTCTCCATAGCCTCACGAGCATGTGTTGTCACTTGAGTTTTTAATTTTAGCCATTTTTACAGGTGTCAGATGAAATCTCAGAGTTGTTTTGATTTGCATTTCTATGATGACTAAGGACATTGAGCATTTCTTAAAACACTTCTCTATCATTCAAGATTCCTCTGTTGACAATTCTCTGTTTAGCTCTGCAACCCATGTTTTAATTGTTTTCTTGGTGTTTAATTTCTTGAGTTCTTTATACAGTCTGGATATTAGCCCTTTGTCGTGTGTAGGATTGATAAAGATTTTTTCCCAATCTCTAGACTGCTGTTTCATTTTATTGATATTGTCCTTTGCTTTACAGATGCTTTTCAGTTTCAAGAGTTCCCGTTTATTAGTTGTTGATCTTAGAGCCTGACCTGTTGGTGTTTTGGTGTTGTGTTCAGGAAATTGTCTTCCGTGACATTGAGGTTTTTTTTTTTCTTTTCTTTTTTTTTACACTTTATCACTTTGTATCCCCCCGTAAGCCCCTCCCTCCTTCCCTCCCGATTCCACCCTCCCTCCCCCTTCTTCATGCATGCCCCTCCCCAAGTCCACTGATAGGGGAGGTCCTCCTCTCCTTCCTTCTGATCTTAGTCTATCAGATCACATCTGGAGTGGCTGCATTGACATCTTCTGTGGCCTGGTAAGACTGCTCTCCCCTCAGGGGGAGGTGATCAAAGAGCAGACCAATCAGATTGTGTCGGAGGCAGCCCCTCTTCCCATTACTATGGAACCCACTTAGACACTAAACTGCCATGGATTACATCTGCTCAGGGGTTCTAGGTTATCTCCATGCCTGGTACTTGGTTGGAGTATGGGTCTCTGGGAAGACCCCTGTGTTCAAATCTTCTGGTTCTGTTGCTCTCCTTGTGGGGTTCCTGTCCTCTCCATAACCTACTATTTCGCACTTCTTACATAAGATTCCATGCACTCTGCCCAACAGTTGACCATAAAGTCTCAGCATCTGCTTTGATAGTCTGCAGGGAAGAGCCTTTCAGAGGCCTTCTGTGGCAGGTTCCTAAGTTGTTTCCTGCTTTCTTCTTCTTCTGATGTCCATCCTCTTTGCCTTTCGGGATGGGGATTGAGCATTTTAGCCATTGAGTTTAAAGAGCTTACACACTTGCTCCTCTAGCAGATTTAGTATATCTGGTTTTATGTCGAGGTCTTATAGTTTTGTGCAGGGTGATAAATATGGATCTATTTGCATTTTTCTACATGTAGACATCCAGTTAGACCAGTACTGTTTGGTGAACATGCTGTCCTTTTTCCATGGTATGGTTTTGGCTCATTTATCAAAAATCAGGAGTACATAGGTATGTGTGCTCACTTTGTTACCCAAATCCCTTCACAGAATTAATACACTTGCCAGAGTCTGCTTTGGTCTTAGATGGCAAGCTGATAACAATATATCATAATTTCCCTCATCAGTTGCAGGTTTTACTCTTGTTCCTGTGTATCTATGGATTTGGAGAACTATACAGTGGCATGGATCCTTTATTATACGATCATTTGAAGTATTTCACTAGTTTTAAATTCCTCTTCTTCCTTCTTTATTATCTCCCAGACACTCAGCTCTTACAGTAGTTGGTTTATTTCTGTTTTGGATAAAAAGTTCACATAATCATTCTTTCATATCACACATATCACTAAAATGCCTTAGAGTTGCTACTGTTTTCACCATCTCTATAGCAATGTCCATCCCAAATCATCACACATTTGGGGCTACCAAATGTTTTGAGATTAACTGCTTTGAGTCAGTAATTGTGTTACTTACATGTCTTTTATGGCTTATATCCCAGTCTTGGTGTCAAGTGTTATTCCTGTCAGGATGACCATATTTTTATAGCTTTTGTTTATGTAGCCCACTGCTGAGAGGTATCTTGGATCTTTACAAGACTGAGGACATTATGAATAAAGTTACTCTAAGCTTTTATGGTCAGGCTCTTGTGTGGATGGAAGCTTTCAGTGTGCTTTGGTAGAAAAGAAATTATTGAAAAAGCACCTGGCAGAGGTATGCTTATTTTCTTTTTTTGATGTTAATATAATTCAAGTAAAGCTTGTGTCTCATTTGTGTGTGCATGCATGTGTGTGTGTATTTGTGTGTGTGTGAACATATGTTGTCATTCATTATTTTACCTTTCTGTTCCCTGAATCCAATGGATACACATCTTTTAATTATTTGTCTTTTTCTATGTACCTCAGTGGTGAGGTACACAGGAGCTCACAGAGAATGGCTCTTCTCAGCATGACATCCCAATGACCCTGATATTACAAAAACCGAGTCTCAGAAGTTTGCTTTTGGCTGTTTCTATACTTGCTTGTGTTCCTTGTCATCCTGTGTTTTATTTTCATAATGCGTCCAAGCTTTGTAACTGTAAATGTAAGTTCCTTCAGGGATATTTTCATCTTCATTCCTTTTGTCATTTCCAGCTTTATCAAAAGTTCTTATGTAAACATATCATTTACATGCAATGAATGTTGTTGATTGACTGGAAAGCATTTTTATTCTGAATAAAAATATCACCGTCAGAAAGGAATTTGGAAAGACTGCTGATCACTCCCCAAACTTGGCAACTCCTGCAAGCTAATGTAGTGCACTGATAGAACTAAAGGTACACAGCTAATAAACTGCCCAACTCCCAAGGTTCGATTTAAAGATCTTCCAAATACTGTTTCTTTTTGGGTCACCACACTTGCCAGTTTGGACTTTTGAAACCTACTAATATGGGCTGACATAACAAATTAGCAACAAGAAAAGTTCACCGAAGGACAACCGTGAGAAACTGTGCCAAATATATTAGCATTCACTCTGCAACCTCATCTCCAGTTTCTGTGAAGTTGATGGTTGGAGGTTACGCTTTCATTAAAAATTGACAACATTTTAAATGCTAATCAAAACTGCTTGTCCTTTCTACTTCTATTTATCTTGGAAGGAGGCAAAATGAGAGAGAGAGGAAAAAAATAGACAGGTTGCTTTGAACTGAAACAAATATTCTCCCTAAAGCTTCCCAGACAAGGTTGCCTCCTCCTGTGTGGGACAGATAAGAGCTGGGAGTCTGTGGAGACATTCACCAGCAGTGTGGCAACAGCAATATGAGTTAGAGGTGTACTCTCTCATGGAAAAAATGCATGGGGTTTTGAGGAATCAGGCATGTATGTGTTTACATATAGGGTACCCTATCCAGGACTCTATTTACTGAGTTGAGTATTAAGAAACAGTCATGAAATTATGGCTGGTTTTTCTACAGGTAAAATATTTTTCAATTTTTGTACATACCAAAAGTTAGCTTGTATATATAAGCAAAAAGAAAAGAAAAGAAAAGAAAAAAGCAAAAGAAGAAAAGAGAAAGAAAGAAAAATGGAGGAAGGAAGGAAGGAAGGAAGGAAAGAAAGAAAGAAAGAAAGAAAGAAAGAAAGAAAGAAAGAAAGAAAGAAAGAAAGAAAGAATGAACTGGAGTTTCTGGTCAAATTAAGTTACCCACCTATCTTATTTAGGATTACTATTTCTATGATAAAAGGCCATGAACAAAAGCAAGTTGGATTGACATGTGATTATTTGGCTTCCAGGTCCACATCACTCTTCATCATTAAAGAAAGACAGGACAGAACTCAAACAAGGCCAGAACCTGGAGGGCAGGAGCCATGGAGAGGTGTTACTTGCTTTCTTGCTCCTTAGCTTGTTCAGCTGGCTTTCTTACAGAATCCAGTATCACCAGGACAAAGACAGTGCCTACAATGAGTTGGACTTTTGCCCATCAATCACTAATTAGGAAAATAAATTACATCTGGATCTAAAGAAGACATTGTTTCATTTATATGGTCCTTTCAGATCACTCTAGCTTATGTATAGTTGACATAAGACTAGCCAACACTCAACCTAAATATTTGATTACTTTATGAATATGAAGACACAGCATACAAAATGACTGTATTTATACTGTGTGTGAATGTGTTTGTATGTGTATATGTGTATGTGAGTATGGTATATATTGCTTAGTAATCTAACTCAGAAATACATAGCCCTGTCTCTGACTTCAGATTTCTCTAGCAAAGCAGTGCTTTGACTCTGAATAGTAAAAATACTTTTTAGGCCTGTTGATCTGGTGTTATTAATATATTTATCATCACAGAAGAACATATCTCACTTTCCACAATGAAGGATAGCTTTTTCCTTATCTTCTTTACCTCTTCTTTTTCATTCTCTTTTTATTCCTCCTCTGCTTTCCCCTCTCTCTAATCTTTACCATCCATCACTTTCCTTAAGCTTTACCTCCTTTGTTGTTTTTATCATCTATACCATCATCATATACTACTGTGAAGTTAGCATTCATACTTGTATTTAATTAGTATTACAATCCCAATATCCCTGGGTATAAACATTTCTTTCATCTCAATGAAACAATCCCCACCAAGGTTTTGCAGGCTAAGCTTTTCCTTCAGCATGGGCTCTAGGAAAAGCTCGACCAGATATAGATGACAATAAAGCAAAGACTCATCATTAAACTAAAGTCTAGCCTTCTGTAGTAGTCATTGCTGATCTTTATTCAGATAGGAATCTTTGTCTGAGTCTATTTATATTTTTAATGAATAGAAATAGTTGTGATAATGAGTTCCATAAGTTTATTCCCTACTGTGTTAAAAAATAGCTCTTTCCATTCATCCTAAAACCTCTTTTTTAAGCTTCAAAGGGGGCCCTTTGTTCTGGAATTTGATGAATAACTCTATCTCAATCCTCTCTCAATTCTTTTCAGTTTTATAGACATGTACACTTTGAGCCTATTCACCTTTGATTTTTACAGCCAGAAGAACCTGATTATAGGATCTCTCCAAAGAAAAATATTTCCATTCATTTGGCCACTTTTATTGCTGTATTATATAAATTTTCTGTGGCCACATTTGAAACAAAAGGTAGTTCAAACAGAACAGAACCAAATGGAATAGAGCTAATTCCTGCAGGGGAGCCCGGGAGTGGAATGGGCTGACTTTCTATCTATTCTTTTCAATAAGGCAGTATTGTGACTGTCCTTGAGTAGGTGACTCAAATCCTTACTGTGGACAAGGTGCTTTGCTTGTCTGGTTCAGTACAACTGTCTCACTTGCTCCTCAAAGTTTGTTTTTAAAATTGTTCCTATATTTAAAAAAGCAAATGACCCACAAGAAAGGCAATATATTTAATCTTAGTGTTTTGTCTGGAGAGAGGACAATGAAGGTAGAACTACAGTATCTGTGTGGAAAACAGAGTAGGAAGAGGAAATCCACTGACCCTTTAGGGAAACAGGAAGAAGTACAAAGAGATTACATGTGACAGTGGACAGCAACTAAAGTGGTGCCAATAATAGTAAAAAGAGAGAGAGAAAAGAAAAACTGGAGCCTACCCTAGCCTCTCTCTGTCTGTCCCTACAATGTGGTCAAAGATACAAATGAACCCTTCTGACTGCCTTCTGTCTTCGCATGCTTCTCTTCCTTCTGCTTGTCTCCAAACGGAGGGCTTGAGTTTCTTGATCCCAAACTCCATTCAAACATGGAATTTGTGTGGGGAAAATGGACCAAACTTGTTACTTAGTAGCAAGTGTTTTCTATCAATAAATGCAATCTTTATGTTAAACAATCACACCAAGTACATACGTTTCCACTCAATTCTCTATTCCGTTATCATGTTTAAATTTCACAAACAAAGCTATAGTGGAATATGTTTTTAAAAGGATGAGATTGACCAAGATGGATTCTGATTCTGACAATATTTTCTCAACTACATGTCTGGGTTAATATAATCACCCTTTATCCCTCTCAGTGACATGCAACTTACTATCATCTCATTACTGTAACTGCAAAATTGCAGAAACTCAGGGGCATGAAGCCATTTTTTTCCTAAGGTTACACAATCAGTGATGGAAATATAGCTAAGAAAAGGGCAGCTAACTTCTAATTCAAAGACTACTGTTTAAGCCAATGAGAAATTTGTGGGTGATCAATAAGATGCGGTGCCAGGCTTAATGTGTACAACAGGAATGTGATGCTATGGGACCAGTGGGATGTATCAGACAGAGAGACACCCTGCTGTTTGTGAATATAATGGAAGACAACATCAGTGTATTCCATAACTGGAAAGTGTCAATTAAGTATTCATTTCATTTCACAGTAATTTTTTAAATTAACTCTGTGCATCCTTATACCTTTAAGCTCGATAGTTTTATACATTAGGTTGATGTGCATAACTAAATGTAGACTATTTTTACATTGCCAGATAAGAGTGGGTATGTCCTTACTATGTACGTATTGAAGTCAGAATCATCATGTGCTTTTAATTCATTTCACCTTCAAAACCCCAGTGTTTCCACTCTGCAGTGTACTGCAGGATATATTAGGTACACTGAGTCTGTCTGATTCACAGCATCCTAATAGGCTATTTAGAGTTTACACCAAGCAGAAAATCAATGTATTCAAAATGGAGTAGCTCTCTTGTTAACTCTAGTCATTTGCTTAAAGAGTAATGTCAAGCTGATAATTGAAATACAGTTGAAACTGTGCATTTTAATTCCAAAGGAAAAAAAACGTTTGAAATATGACTCATTTGATCTTTCCTTCCTCGAAGTCCACGGGACATATTTTGCCTGCTTGACTTGACAATCACAGTCAGGGACTGCATGGCCCTGTACATGTGCCAGCTGGAGCAAGAGGCTGGCATTGATCCTCGTCTCAGGGATAGTTTGCCTTTGCTAAAAAGCTGTTGGTCCTTTAGAAAGCAAGTGGTGTGCCTCTATGGGAACTCTGGATTTTGTTCAGTCCAGAAGATGAAGAAATTGGCACAGAACTCAGGAGTGTGGTCCTAACTTATGAAGAAGAGCCCTAATACATAACCAATTCTAGGAGGCATAAATGGGTGCTCTACCTGCCTCTTGGGCTGCAATTTGAGCTCTTTGTTTTTACAGTATAAAGAAGGACATTGAAGTAAGACCTCTGCATAAGTCACCGAGTGCTGCTCTTTAACAAACTGCAGGAATAAACCTAATTTCAACATAGAAAGTGGTGGAGGGCCTAAAACCAAAAGAAACACATCAGCGAAGTCTCATTATTCATTATATGAAAGATTAAACTCATTTTTATGAAATTCTCAGTGAATAAAATGTAGAAAAAACAGCATTCTAGAAACATGCATTTTTAGTAATTAAGTTCATGTGAAAGATGAAAAAGCATACTTCAGTGATTGTATCTTACTCAGGTAACATTTTGATACACATAGTTGATAAAGTGAACCCTCAGGAATGGTTTGAAGATGTGATTCTCATATATCATAGAAGAAAAAGAAGAGCTGATAAGCCTGTATTTTGTATTCTTCTAATATCTTGATTCTCCTGATTACATCTCTCACTATCTTTTATTAAAATTTCGGTTGCAGGCTACATGCCTTACATTTAATTGTTACTGAATAAATGTTTATTTTTACATCAATTTCAATAAAACATATGGAGAAAGAGATGCATAGATAGTCAGAGAACAAAGTCCCTACAAACTGTGATCTCCCTCATAGTTTGCCTTTACATGAGTCATTGATCTAGTTTCAATACATAGTCTAAGTAGACTCCACTCAGATGTGTTGACAGTTTTCATGTGGATATACATCTGACTTTAAAATCAAACAGGAAACAACTTAACATGTGAGGGAGCTAGACACTGAGTATCTAGAAAAGATCATTCTGAGTGAAATATCCCAGAAGGAGAAAGACAAACACGGTATATACTCACTTATATAGACCTATAAGATATGATAAACATAATGAAATCTATACACCTAAAAAAAAAGATAATCAAGAGAGTGGACATGGGGTAAGATGATCAATCCTCATTTAGAAAGACAGATGGGATGTACATTGAACGTATGACAGGAGTCTACTGAGTGCATCTGAAAGACTCTAACTAGCAGTGTTTTCAAAGCAAAGACTCATGACCAAACCTTTGGCAGAGTACAGGGAATCATAGGAAAGAAGGGGAGTTAGTCTGATGGGGAAAGGATAGGAGCTCCACAAGGACCAACTATATCTGGGTACAGGGTCTTTTCTGAGACTGACATTCAACCAAGGACCATGTATGGATGTAACCTAGAACCTCCGCTCAGATGTAGCATGTGGTAGCTCAGTAACCAATTGGTTTCCCAAAGTGAGGGGAACAAGGACTATTGCTAACAGGAACTCAATGACTGGCTCTTTGACCTCCCCATCCCCCAGGGGGGAGCAGTCCTGTTAGGCCTCAGAGGAGGGCTTTGCAGCCAGTCCTGAAGATACCTGATAAAACAGGATCAGATGAATGGGGAGGAGGTCCCCTCCTATCAGTGGACTTGAAAAGGGGCATGGTGGAGATGAGGGAGGGAGGGAGGGGCTGGGAGGGAATGAGGGATTCGGACATGGTTGGGATACAGAGTTAATAAAATGTAACTGATAAGGAAAAAATTAAAAAATAAAAATTAAAAAAAAAGAAAAGCATATGTATGAATCCTGAGGGAGAAAGCCAAAAAGAGTAAAACGCAATTTCCCCATATAGATATGGCGATAAAATCTAAATAGGGTCCCTTTCAACTCTTGTTCAAATTTAATATATCCATTTCAAAAATCTACTTTTTCAGAGGAGAAAGGCAGAACATAATGAAAAGCAGTAGGAACTAATGAAGAGAAATGTTCTGGAGCAGTTTGATTGGTCATAGTTCTCAGCAAGCAGTGACACTGATTCCAGGTAACACTTGTCAGTTGTTAGCATTTGTTGATTTTCAAGACTATGAAATAGACATGGTTCTAGTATCTAGAAATGCAGACAGTAGGCATGATGCTTGACACAGCTTCTCTTAAAATAATCCAACATCAAATGTTAGCACACTTGAGTTTGCGAAACAATGATCATGATAATTATCGAGTCTGGAAAAAGCTGTGTGTGTGTGTGTGGGGGGGGTTATGTACATGGTAGTATGTATTTTTAACACTGTGGTGAAATACCTTGACAAAAGCAACTCTAGACATAGAGATTGATTTCACCTCACAATTCAGTTCTTCACAGCAGGGAAGTCAAGGCAATAGGACCTTGAATATCCGTCATACTGCATCCATTTTCTATAGACCAAGACTCCTGTCAAGGAAATGATCTACAGTTACTATGAATCTTCCAGCAGAGATCAGAATAACTAAGATAATCCTTCACAGATGTTCCAAGAGGCTTATCATCAAGGTGACTGTAGATTCTATCCAGTTAACAATTAGAACCAACATATTATGTAAGAAAAAAATTTAACTTACACTGCATGAGTGCAAGTCCTAGTTGTATGTTCAAGTCTTTACTATGATGAACATAAAAAGTGATCCAAGTTAAAAGAATAGGCTTAAAGAATGCAAGAGAAATAAGCAATGGGGAAAGTGTAGAAGAGAGATTAAAAAAATGGTAAAAGGAGAAGAAAGGAGTATAAAATGAAAAAGATGAAGTAGGATGTGGTTATGAATCAAAATTATATTGACATTGTAATTAATTTATGAATATATCTATAACTCCTAGAAAAAGCCTTGGGATCTTTTCTATTATTACCTCTTTTATGTGTCTTTCACAGGAGCCAACTACCACTATCATTGACAAGAATAAGAGGAAGTCTTCCTAGACTGGGAATTGTACAGAGCTCATGTGTGTTGACAGCAGAGCCATACTCAGGGTGGCATGTCAGAATAAGCCACTACTGATTTAGAGTGAGCCTGTTGCCATCCCTGCTTGCTGCTTTGGTTCTAGCTGATTTTTTTTCTATTTACTTTTGTTTTGGCTAGAAAGAATAGCTTTATTGAGATATAATTCATATGTTCACATTATCTAAATATCATCTAACATTTGTAGTTAAATGTGCTTAGCAGCTACCCATAGCTATACTGAAATTCAAAACCACTGTCATCGTCTAATCCAGAAACTTAATATCTTTTAGCTAATCTCTATTTTCTTTTTCTTTTTTGAGACTAGTTATCATGTAACCCAGTCTTACATTCAACTTATGATCCTCCTATCTCATTTCTAAAATGCTGAAATTGAGGTGTGCACCTCCTCTGATACAGTTATTGCACTACTATCATCTCACCCTTAATTTATCATTCAGAAGGAAAACCACTTTCTGTCTACTAGATGGCCTATTGTAGATTACCTTATGTAGATTTGAGATAATATAACATTTGAGGTATTATCTGTTCACTCAAAGGCAAAGACACTTCATTTTTCCATGTGTGTCCAGTATAACTAGTTGAAAAACATTTTTTCTACATTAAATGATCTTAGTGCTTGTCAAATATCAACAAACCACAGACTGTTGTTTTATGCCTTGGTTCATTGTATTATATTAAATATTATGTGTATATTTATATAGACTTAAAGTTTTAACTTGCTGTTTTTGCTAAAAAATTTTAGGATGGCAATCATGAAACTAGAAATTCTCTACTTTTTCAATAATTTTTTGGGCCATTTTAGACCTTGTGCAATAATGTGAACTTTAGCACATGTGAATTTTCACTAAAAATCCAACAGGGAACCAGGTTAAAAATTGCCATGGATTTTCAAATCAATACATGGAGAATGCCTCTATTAACAATATCAGCTATTCTGATAAGCAAACATGAGAAAATTTTCTGAATTCTATTACATATTATATTTTGAATATTCAGTATTTATGACTTATTTTCTCTGTGACTAATTTATACTTAAAAAGTTTTAATGTTACCGTAAATGGATTTATTTTCATAAAAGGTAACTAGATTATATTCATTCCCTTCCCCTAACACCTAGACCCTCCCCCACCTCACTATCCACGCAACTTCATGTGCACCGTCTCTCTCATCTTTTCCCATTCTTAGCAAACATTAAAGAAAAACAAAACAAACAAAAATACCATTAAAACAAAAAGTTTATCAGGACCAAACATCACAGAAAACAAATACTCACACATGCAACTTCTTTTGTGTTGACCAACAGTTCCTCAGATGAGTCCTGCCCTGGTGTGTAGTTGATATGATCAGTGACACTCCACTGGAGAAAACTGTTATTCCCCCTCCCAACAGGCACCAAAAGAAAATAGCTTCTTCGTTAGGGGTGGTACTTTGTGTATACCTTTCCTTCTCGGTGCTTTCTTAAAATTTTGGCTGGTTTAAGCCTGTGTAGGTACTGTGCATGCTGTCAGAGTTTCTGAGAATTCCTATCTGTATCAGTCCTATTGTATCTGGAAGAGGCCATTTCCTTGGAGTTATGTATGAACTCTGACTCTTACAAGCTCCTCCTTTTCGGCATAGACCCTTGAACCTTGAAGTTTCAGGTTTTGATAAAGACATCTCATTTAATATTGATTGTTTCATAGTCTCATACTATCTGCATATCATTCAATTGTGGGTCTATATGTTAATTGTTATCTACTGTAAGAAGACGTTACTTTAAGGAAGGTTGAGTGATGCATTGACCTATAGATATACCAATTTGGCATTATGATCATTTCATTGTTGTGTTTCTTTAGCAGAATAATAGAATGGTCTGTGGCTTATCTATTGTCATAATCTTAGCAGCTTTCAGCAGTGTCAGGTATGGGGTCTACCTAGTGGAGTGGGATTTAAAGCCAACTGAAAATAGTTAGTTAGTACCATAATATTTGTACCAGTATTTCAACAGTGTATATACCATACAGGTCACTAGCTGTATGGTATTGTAGCTAGCTGATATTGATGACTACTTTTCTCCTCTGATAGCATGCAAAATAACTTCCAAGCACATAAATGCTAGTCAGTATGAGTGAAGCTTTGGGCTGGGCAATAGTTTGATGTAATGATATAAGTGGTGTCTTCAGCAATAAGGACTTCCCATCACATTGTAGAGAATAACAAACAGCCTTGACAATAGACTGTTGTGTTGATGGTTCTCAGAGAACCATTTGGCCAGCAATTCAGCAAGCTCTAACACATTCCAGGTATTTTTTCTTGTAATCAGATGTCCAAGTGGGGTGTGTCTTCTCCATTATATGATTACTCCACTTAAATCTCCACATATACATATATATATATGTATATATATATGTGTATATGTATATATATGTATATGTATATGTATATGTATATATATATGTGTGTATATGTATATATATATATATGACTCTATTTAAATCTCCTTCCATAAATTAGTAGGTTTCAGTATGACTTTTAACAAGGCTTTTGGTATAGAACAGTTTCCTTAATCTTAGTTTTGCATTTTATTGATGAGGTTTCTTTTACTGTTATGTACATTATTGTAGGGTTTTGTAGAAACCCATTATTTGAGAAAATTCTCATCTGTTGTCCATTTTGTGTATTGTTGAGGTTGAGGTGATCAGGTTTTGGTCTTGCTGGTATTTTTTGATAGAGAATCAATTTTATTGATAGAGAATAGTAGGAAAAAGGCCACTTCAACATCATTCATATGATATGTATTTATTTTGCTAGTATTGTGTTAAGGGTGCTTGTATCTGTTTCACAAGAGAAGATACTTTAGTTTCCTTTTGCGTGTGATGTCTTCCGTTGCACTGGTATCTAGAATAAGCTGCTCTTGTAGAATTATGAGATACTTCCATCTTTTAATACTTGGAACACTGTGAAGGGTGTTTCTTGTATTGGATAAAACCACATGTGAATCCATTTGAGTTGAGCTTTTTTTCACATCCTTGCCTGTCATTGTTTATACTGGTTAGCTTCCTATATTTAAGTCAGATTTAGCAGATTGTATATTTCTAAGAATTTGTCTCATTCACTGCTTACCTAATTGGTTGGCATATAGATTTTGTCATGGAATCTTTATGATCCATTTTATTTCTCAAAGAATGATTGCCTTTCTTTCATTTCTGATTCTAGTAATGTAATCCCACTCTTTTTCACCATGTTTAAACTACTTAGAAGGTTTTTCTTTTCAAAGATATTACTTTGTGTTTTACTTACTCTTTCTCTCATTTTTTTACATTTTATTAATGTCCACTCAAATATTTTTTAATTTCTTTGGATTGGCTTATTAAACTCTGTTTTTCCCTTTTAATGGGGTAGGTGAAGAGATGAAAAATTACATGAGGTTATCTTCTTTTTTCCTTTTGAAACAGGTTCTCATATTCTGGATAGACTGATACTATGTAGGTAGACCAGGTTGACCTCAAACTCACAGAGATTTGCCTGCCTCTGCCTCTAAAGTACTCAGATTGATGGTGTGTGCCTGATTACAGTTTTATTTTTAATTGATTTTATAGTTGTGAATCTCATAATGTGTTAGCATCATTCCATTATTTTGAATACACTGTATGATGACTTTTATTTGTCTAAAAATGATTGATTTCTCTGTTAGCCATAGGCTCCATAGAAAAGTTATGTGAGATATATGGTAAGTACTATGGTTTGAATTGCCCTGAATGGTGCATGTGTTGACATTTGGTTCTCACGGTGACAATATTATGAGGTGATGGGACCTAAGAGTAGAATTAAATGGCACCGAAGAAATGACTCTTGGATGACATTACAATAGTTCTCATACCAGTATTATTTTATATAAATAAACTATCCATACACAACCCTTTGAGTTCTACCCTGTGATCTCGTTACTCGACCTCTTATGCATTCTTACTGTGGGAACACCTCCAGTGACCATCTCAGGATGCTAGAATAAGAATTATAAAGCATATTCTGAACTCTGGTATTGCATTACAATATAAAAACTGACAAAAGTTTCCAAATTCTTTTGTGGTACAGTTCTGTGGTGGCAGAACATGCTTTGCATTATTTTGATCATTTTAATTTTATTTTATTTACTTCACAGCTCAGTATGTGGTTTATTGAGATGAACACAGTCTACAAAAATTTATATAGGGATCATATTTTTCTTACTGGCTATTATGTTACAAAACTACTTCTTTGTTGATTTTTATATCTATTGTGAGAAGCTATTTCTACTGCTTTATCTTTCCCCCTTTACTTCTGTCAAGTGTTGTTGGTTTTGCCATTCATTATTAGTTATCTCTTAAATACATTTTATTATAGTCTTAAATCATTGAAGAATTCCTTTCACATTATAGGCTGTCATTGAATAGTTGATGTTAATGTTTTTATTATTCATACAATGAGAGAAGATACAAAGGCAAGTTCAAGTTCTTTTCTGAAATTTGCATTAACCCTTAGCCCACTTCCCAATAAAATACATTGGTAGTCCATCAACTCAATACTGTCATGGAATTATGAATGAAAAATAATCATAGAGAATAGAAAAGTCCATAGCAGTTCGCAATACAGAAGCAGCACAAGCAGGATGCCCACAGGACATATACAATAGATGACTGTGGCTATTGAGGCTACATGAACTTGACTGCCAAATGTGAGTGTTTAAGGTCATTTGGTATGAAGAGAGAGACAATAAAGAAATAGAAGTTTATTTCTGAAGCTAGATGATATATGCATTCTAAAGGAAGCCATAAAATCTCTAAATTTACTTAACGGTAAATATTGTTCCAAGAGGTGAGATTTTATTCTGACCCCAGCTGGCGATCACTGTATGCCCAATGTATGTTATTTAATGGTCTGTATCATTTTTATCATGTCGCTGCAGATGTTATTCTCAGTGGTATGAATGCTTAATCCCCTTGTTGTGTACTTATCCCTGCTAATTATTTCCACTGTATCTGAAGCAAGCTACTCATGGTCAAGGCTTAAAAGTATTACAGTGCCTCCTTCCCAGAGCCAAAGCAGAAAACAGACAAATAAAAAAAAAAAAAAAAAAAAAAAAAAAAAAACCCAAACAAACATCTTCAGGTAAAACTGTAAGATTTTACTTACAGTTTCAGATTGAACAAGTTCATCTTTTGGTCATTATGCCACAGTGCCTGTCATAGACATTATGAATGATAAAGATTATTTTGGCCCATAGTTTCATAGTCTTTGGGTTTATTAATTCTAGGTTTACGGTGAGGGAGAATATCATAGTAGTAAAATATTTGCTCCAGACTTCTTTTTTTTAATTTTTTTATTTAACTTTTATTAATTACACTTTATTCATTTTGTATCCCCCCCATAAGCCCCTCCCTCCTCCCCTCCCGGTCCCGCCCCCCCCCCCTTTCTGCTTGCATGCCCCTCCCCAAGTCCACTGATAGGGGAGGTCCTCCTCTCCTTCTTTCTGATCTTAGTCTATCAGTTCTCATCAGAAGTGGCTGCATTGTCAGGATTCTAGGTTGTCTCCATGAATAGTCCTTGGTTGGAGTATGAGTCTCTGGGAAGTTCCCTGTGTTCAAATTTTCTTGTTCTGTTGCTCTCCTGTGGAGTTCCTGCCTCTCCAGCTCTTACTATTTCCCACTTTTTACATAAAATTCCATTGCTCCAGACTTCTTACTTCTAAGTGTGAATATGAATGGAGACAGAGAAAAGCAGAAATGAGAGTGTTTCGTGTTTGATTTTTTATTTTTTATGTTTGTGCATGGATATGACTGTGTTTGCTACACTTCCAAATTTCTGTTTTCCTTCTTTTTACTGTATAGGCTGCCAGCCAGTAGATATTTGATGCCCCATTCAGAGTGGGTCTCTGTTTTATGTCTCTCAGAAGAGGTAGAAACATCTTTATGGATACATCTACACTTACGTTTTAACGTACTAGGAGCCTCTCAATCCGAAATGAAGTTTTGTATCAATTGGTACCAAACGATTCCTCTCCTACAAGTCTCAGATGTTTAAATGCAATGGGAATTTAGAAAGTAGCTAGCTAACAGTTCTAACTCTATGGGATCCTTACTAACAATGGGCTCTGAAAAGGTTTTCACTATCTTCACAAAAATCCCAGTTGTGGCGAGTATATATTATCTCTCTTTTTTTATTATTCCATCTGCTGCCCACATTGATAGCATTTTCTTCTGCAAACAGCATTCAGGAACAAATAATAAACTTGAAACATTGCCTCAAGGAAATGGAAGAACTACTAATATCCAATGGAAGGCTGACCATTTCATACACTCACTTTAGCTTACAGTTCAACCTGAGGGAGAGAAAAAAACCCAGCTTTCTGGGTGTCAAGTGGAGTGCAAGGTCTTTTTGCAACAAGCTGGCAAGACAAAGCATGTAGGAAATTATGGCATCATGTGTAAGAAAACTAAGACATTCTTTTAAACACTATGTCTAAGCTCACAGCATTAAAGGTAGTGGAGACAGGACTTGATTTCTCCTGTCTTGTAAGCACAGTTTTGAACATTGCTCACCAGAGTTAACTCTCTTGCCCCATTAGAAACATAGTATAGTTCACGTTCATTTGTTAAAGCTCATACAGATTATTTCCCCTATCTCAGCTCTGTCAACAGTCCCAAAAAGCAGAGTAATGACACTCCTATAGAAAGTATCACATTTATTAGCTGGGCATCATTTTAACCCCTCCAGGAAGGCCTTTACCATGTAAGAGCACTCAGATGCCCAGACTGAATTATCTTTCTGAGAAGGAATAATGTATCAGGACAGTTTAGAGCATTGCTCACCAGAGTTCACTCTCTTGCCCCATTGGAGACATAGTATAGTTCACGTTCATTTGTTAAATCTCATACAGATTGTTTCCCCTATCTCAGCTCTGTCAACAGTCCCAAAAAGCAGAGTAATGACACTCCTATAGAAAGTATCACATTTATTAGCTGGGCATCATTTTAACCCCTCCAGGAAGGCCTTTACCATGTAAGAGCACTCAGATGCCCAGACTGAATTATCTTTCTGAGAAGGAATAATGTAGCAGGACAGTCATAGAAAATCAAGATGACATAGTGGCTTATGAGAAGCAAGCTGGATGGTGCCTATGGGGTATTCAGGACATGCTGTAGTTTCTTCATACATGATAGACAAAATGTAACACAAAGTGTTCGTATTAAACTTGATAACAACCATCACAGTGGTGAGAAATTTCCACTCCCCGTATGGTTAAACAATACTATGTTACGTGAGGTCTGCTTCTCTGAATTTTAAACCATATGACACACCTAATAAAACTGTTTCACAAAAATAAGCTTTACTACAGAACTTCTGTAATTAAATGCATTTATTATAATAGGGATACAATTTACTGGAGCTCTGAGTCCCACTCTGTATAATTAATAATGAAACGTGTTTTAATGAACATTTATTAGCAGCATGAAATACAAATATCTTGTAGATCAGCTGCCATCTAGGAAAACTTCATTTATTCCCTGAGATTAAAAAGCCCTGCATTAACATTATCAGCATTGTGGTCCTGACGGCTTGACACTCTGCTCTGGAAACTCATTAATTTTCACCCTCAGTAATAGGGACACTGTGATAATTCAGGAGGTGTTGGGACTGAAGTTTGTCCTTGTATTTACTATAAAGATGAGTTTGCTAAATAAATTAATCATCTAAACAAGATTATAGAGAGGTCTATTTAATCACTTAAAAGAATTTTCTTTCAACTCTTTTAGCAACATACATTTGCATGCACACAATTAATATGTCAACTACAAATGTGTCTGATGCTGCATGTGACAAACTTGAAGAGATATAAAGAAATTTGGAGAATAAACACTTTCCTAATAAGGTATCTCCAACCCAGGAGTTTTAACAGAGACAATCTGTTAGAAAGAATTAGCCAGTTTTTTAAAGAAAAAAAATGTAGAAGGCTCACATTTAGCAATTCTGGCTTAAGGCACCTAGGTTGAGGATCAAGCAACCATTAAAAACTGATTATATGGAGTTCAAGCACTAAAATAGATCAAAAGGAGTATTTTAAGGTGCAAAAGTTCCTGTGATCATTGTTGTCACCCTTCATGTCTTCCCAACTACTGTAAACCTGTTTCTCCCAGTAACACAAGTTCTGTAAAATACCAGGAAGAGTAACAGTGACCTGGCCCATTCTCAGAATGACCACATGTCCTGTGTTCAAAGCACTCTTGTTATTTGTTATTTGTAATTGTTGTTGTTGTTGAGATAGGATTTCTGTTTCTCAAGTAGTGGTATTAAAGTCAGCAATTAATAAGTGGAACCTGGTGAAACTGAAAAGCTTCTGTTAAGCAAAGGACTCTGTCAATAGACAAAATGGCAGCCAACAGAACGGGAAAGTATTTCACCAACTCCAAATCTGGCAGAGAGCTAACATCCAAAGTATGCAAAGAACTCAAGAAACTAGACATCAACAAACTTTATTAATCCAATTAAAAAGGTGTACAGATCTAAACAGAGAATTCCCAACAGAGGAATCTCAAATGACTAAGAATCATCTTAAAGAAGTATTCATCATCCTTAGCCATCAGGGAAATGCAAATCAAACAACTTTGAGATTCTATCTTACATGTGACAGAATGCTACTATAAAAAATACAAGTGATAGTTCAGGCTTGTGAGGTTATGGAGAAAGGGTAACACTCTTCCATTGCTGGAAAAAGTACAAACATGTACGGTCACTTTGAAAATCAATATGGCAGTTTCTCAAAAAATTAAGAATAGATCTACCCCATGACCCACTAATACAACTACTAATCATATACCCAAAAGATGCCTCATATTACCACAAAGAAACTTGCTCATCTATGTTCCTAGTAGCTTTAAACATGATGGACCAAAACTGGAAACAACCTAGATATCCTTTAACCAAAGAATGGATTTTTTTAAGAAGTGGTACATTCACATAATGGAGTATTATTCAACAGTTTATTTAAAAAATGACATCATAAAATTTGTGGGTAAATGGATGAATTTGAAAAATAATCATTCTGAGTGAGGTAATCCAGATCTAAAAAGACAAACATGGTATGTATTCACTTATAAGTGGATATTAGCTGTAAAGTAAAGAATAATTATGCTAGAATCCACAGACCCAGAGAGGCTAAATAATGAGGACTTAGCAGGAATCTTCCTGGAAAAGGGAAATAGAATAGATACAGAGGGTGTATTGTAGGTGGAGATGATGGGAACAGGAAAAATCAGGTGGGGAAGGATTGAGGGAGAGAGTATTGGGAGAGACAATGGGAATTAGGGGACAATTTTGGGACAAGGTAGAAACATACTACAATGGAAACTCCATGGAATCTACAAGGGTGACATTTTCAAAGACTCCTAGTAATGGCTGACACAGACCCTGAACTAGCCATCATCCATAACCAGGCAAGACCTCAAGTAGAGAAATTGGGAGAAAAGCCCACCACAAAACTTCCTACTTATAATTATTCATGTCTGCATGATGCTCTGGGACAAGAGCATAAAATAACTGTCATCAGAGAGACTTTATCCAAAAACTGATAAGGGCAAAAGCATAGTCTCACAGCCTAACAAGCAGAGCTTGGGGAGTTATGTGGAGGAGTGGAAGGAAAGATTTGAGGAGCCAGAGTCATCAAGGAAACCACAAGAACACTGCCCACAGAATCAACTGATTGGAACTCAAGTGGATTCACAGAGATCATGGAATCTGTATAGGTCTGATCTAGGTCCTCTTCATATATGCTATAGTTGTGTATCTCCATATTCTTGTAGGAATCCACCAGTGGGAGTGGCAGCTATCTCTGACTCTTTGGCCTGGCTTTGGGAGCCTTTTCCTCCTATTGGGTTTCCTTGAGGTTAGAATATGTGCCTGTTCTTATTGTACCTTGTTATGCCATATTTGGTTGATGTTCCTGGAAGACTTCCTTTTTTCTAAGGGGAGTTAAAGTGTGATTAGATCTGGAGGAAAGGATAGTTGTGTGTGTGTGTGTGTGTGTGTGTGTGTGTGTGTGTGTGTGTGTGGAGGGGAGACTGGGAGGAAGGGAATGGTGGGGAAACTACATTCAGGATGTAATATATGAGAGGTGAGTAAATAAAAATGGAGAAAAAGATTGTGCCACAATTTCTGGCCTGATGCTTTTTGTTCTGGAAGGTTTGGTAAAGGTATTATTGTCCTACATTTCATCGACTTCATGTCTTGACGCAAGACACAAATTAACATGGATCTAAACTCTCCTTACTTTTTGAAAACTGCCTGTCCTATAAATGCAAGCTGTCCTTGATTTGCAGGGTATTTCTAGTTCAATAATTCATATGAAGTAAAACTGACTTCAGTAGCTTTGCTACTGTCTCAATGGATGTAATGAGAAAGTGCATTTTTTTTTTTGGTGATAAACTTTAAACACAGTGGGATGTGGTATCTACACATAAAGCCTTCCTTGGCCCTTTCAGAATTGGATAGTGAATGAATATGCAGCCATCTTAATTTTCCTTGAGTAAAGGTTTGCCATACATTCAGGTTTTACAAACTTCAAAAGAAAATCTTTGTTTTTGACTTTTTATGTGTATGAGTGTTGCACTGAGCATTGGAGGTAAACTCAGATGGAATGCTCAGAAAAGAATGACTAGAACTGAAAATTGGACATAAAATGATTATGTTACAATGGATATAAATACTATTATTGGTTTTCTCAGAGGTTATAAATAGAATGGGAATAACAAGATAAAAGATACATACATTCTCATGCAGACGCAAATATAAACAAATAGCCCTCATTCTAGAATGCACCAAGGCTTCTGATTTAGAGCTATGTCTCCCAGCCAATGCTATTAGATTAATTTGAACTGATGGCCTCTTTTAAGATTGAACAAAAATATAGTTGTGGAAATATTAATAAAAGACGACTTATGATAAATCTAGAGATAACTGCAGCTTTGAGGTAAGAAATTCTAACTTTAGAAGTTGAAGTTAAAGAGCGTAGTACTTCTTCAAGCTGTTTGAAGATCATTTCATTGTTTATGTATTTGTCATGTTTGTGGAGCTAATTTTTAAATGATGGGGTATATCTAATTGTAGTTTTTATACTTTTAAAAAATAAGGTTGAATTCCATGTTATTTACAAGCTTTCATAGTAAGTGGTTGTGGATGTGGGTAAGCAAGAAGTTTTGGAAAAAACTAAATTGTTTCCAGATATAAATGTCAAAAGAGTTAAGTAGCAGAAACTTTGCAGTGGAAATCTATAGTACCTGCTGTGCCTTTGCAATCATCTATTTATTCAAGTGTTCTAAAGCATCAATAACTGACATCCACCAGTGTCTGAACTAAAGATTTGACTATGAGACATTGGTAATAACAAACTGAAATTTCACAGGAATAAGGCAAGGCAGTGGTGTAGTAATTTTTCTACTTCTTGAAAACAAAAAGAACTAATGTTTTGTGTTAAGTGTGTACATCTCGAAGATAAGTTGCTGATGTCTTTGTAAGTGAAGGCAACAATAAAACATACTCCAAGTTCTGACGGGTTTCAATACAGATCACTGTGAAGTCGCAGACTAAAAATGTTTGATCCTGGTCTTGCGGAAATCAGCAGATATTTGCTATTCTTGCAAGGATCATTTTGATGACTTGTTTTGATGTTGTTGTTGTATTGTTTATTTACTTACTCTTGCCACACAAACAACCTTGTTGCCTGAGCATCTTTGTCCCATATTATTAACAAGGCAGGAGGCAAATATGAGTAACTGATACCTATACCATGAATTTAGAACGCACTTTCATGTAAAGTTTATTTACCAAAATCAAAGTGCTTCCAGAGATAGTGAAAATATCTTGAGTGTCACCCTGACTTTACAATTTTCTTTTAAAACATGAGACTGGGTCTGGCATTTTGATTTCAGCATTATTGACCCAAGAAAACTGAGCAAGAGAAAAGAATTAGGAAGAAACAGACAATAGCAAAGGAGAAGGCCTGGGAGCAAATGTCACACAACCCTTCACAGTAGGAAAGGGAAGAGCCTGTTTTGGAGCCAGGACATCACACCTTGATGATTAGACTAAAAGGTCAATACAGTCACATGCACATTGACAGTTTTAGCAAATAGATATAGAATAAGGCCCTAGTTCAGAGTGTTGTTTCAAATATATGGACACCCTTTCTGAAATTTATCAAATTCTTATGCTTAATAAAATTGAGAACCAACATATTTATGTCCATTTGATCTTTTGTTTTGTTTTTGTTTTTTCTCAAGACAGGGTTTCTCTGTGTAGCTTTGGCTATTCTGGACTCTTTTCATAGACCAAGATGGACGCTAACCCACAAAGATCTGCATGCCTCTACCTCCCCTTGTGCTGGTATTACAGGTGTGTGCTACCTCACCCAGCTGCATTTAATCTTATCAGTAGCAAATCTTCAATGGTATATTCATATGTTGGTAAAGGTTTCCACTTGTATATGATAATGGACCAAGAGCTGCTGTCTTCATCTTCTGACACTAGCCACACATCTGAAGAATTCCAGACATTTTCACTTTAGTGCTATTATATTGGTAGTCAGTGATCTGAGTGGATTGGTGATGAAAAAGTTCTAAACCTTTAAAATAATGGGACTTGCTGAGATTTTCATGTTTTTTTTTTTCTCATATTCATGGTGCATTGAGTCATGAAGACCAATTCTTATCTGGCTCCAGGGAACAATCAAAGATGATTAACCATAAAGTTTGTCTACAATGTATTATTTTTGAAACAACAGAATGAAAAGCTATAAAATTTCTTAAATTCACATCAGTGAAAGAGCTAGGTGGTCCTTGATGTGAGTTGTATTCAGTAGTGATAAAGAAATAGCCTTTCTCTGTATGGCCTTGCCCTATAGCTGATGATAGAATAATCAATATCTGTTTGTTTTCTAATCAGAAAAGAATGTTAAGAAATCATCTTTATATTTTAAATCTAATGGTAAATTGCTTCATGCAGAATACATTCAAGTATCACCTAAAGTAGCATCCTAGGAAGTAGAATAACACAAGCCAAATCAGCTGATATTAGCCCAGTTACATTTGCAGCCAGAAGTATTGAAAGATGAAGACTTGCACCAACACCATCTCTAGAGGAAACAGTGATTCTTTCTCTCTCCAAATCCATGGTTCCTGCTCGACCTGCCCTGCTCCATCTATGGATCTCTCTGTTTCATCTCCTGATAATTTTCTATTTATTCATTTTACACCATCACTTTTCTAACTGATCCTGAGCTTCCACAGCAAATTTGCCCGGAACATCTAGAGATCCTCTCAGGATCCCTCACTGGAAAGAGAAACTTCCCCACCGTATGAAAACCAAAGAAGCAGTATAATGTCTATTGTTTTCACGCAGAAGCCTGTATAAGAAATGTCAAAATAATCTTCCACCACATGGAATGACTCACTTCACATATTGGACATTCTTCTCATTAAAATGTTTCCTAAAATTTGATAATTGTTATTGTATCAATGAGGCCAACAAATTTTTTCATATCATTATTATACAGAAGTGGTAAAAAAGAACGCAATATAGAAGGAAAATATAGGCAATTGATGTGAATTTGTATCTAGTCCAAGTTACTTTCCACCCAGGAACTCCCTGTTTTAGCAAACTTTTCCAGGTGGTTTTGCAGTTGACCCAGCTTTTGGCTATCTGAACTTTTCTTGACATAGCGTCAATAAACACAGATTCCTCTTCAGGCACCTAGCTCCTGACTTACACAGCTATTTCATTGGCTAAGATTTCTTTCCAAGTCAGTCACAATTCATTGCTACCAGCTTGGTTTGCTCTGCCGAAAAAAAGGGGGAGATGCCCTCTGTTTTTCTGTGACAGGAAAGGGAACTTCTTGGTACAGGGTTGCTAACATTCTAAACAGGAGGGATAGTGGGGTATGATTTGGGTTGATGTTTACAATAACTTCATGGCATATAGGTCACCATTTTATCAGATAGAATATTTCATTCACTACCTAAGAAAAGCACTAAATATCTTCCCAACTGTGGGTTGCATTCTTAGTACTATTTTAGAAGAGGGAAGAGTCACAGTGATCCCAAACCACAGGACAGTGATTTTGTGAAAGTTAAAAAAAAGGAATGAACATGTCATTCCTTCTATCCACAGCTGACATAAATTGTGGCAATTTAATATTTCAAATACAAAGGAATCCAGCAACATAAGGAATTTGCTAGATATCCATTGACAACCCATGTACTCAACTCAGCTAGTTATCAGTTCTCCTGGGAGTTTTTTTTTTTTTTTTCAGAAGCCCAGCTGTATGAATCTTTTCTGTAAACTAGTCAGTTTAAAAGCAGCCCTAGCAACAGGACCTATTCAGGAAAGAATGGATTTTATGCCCTGCTTATTGCCTTCCAAATGCCAGGAGCTTTTCAGAGTAATAGCAACTGGTGTAAAAAGAGAATTTGAAATAAAAGCTACTTTTATTGCTCCAGAAAGAGGCTTCCCATAAACTTTCCACCTGCCTTAACCAGTGAGGGAAGTGTCAATATATGTGGATACTAATGTTCTCTGGCCAATGAGAATTTACCTCTTCTATTAGCTTCATATCCTCCAGAATAATGGGCATGATTATAACAAAACAGAGAAACAAGTCCAAAACTTTTCAATCACAATTGCAAAATGTTCCCCCGCCTAGCATTTCATATAGCCTGAAACCGAAAGGACGTTTTTTTTGCTGGTAACAATTCCAACCCCAATCATGAAAAAAAAAAATATCAAAAATATCTGCAAATATTAACTCATTAATTAAACCTCTAGATGACTGTTTAGAAAGAGAAAAATATGCTTCTTAAAGTGAGAAATACTGAATATTCATGTTGTTTGGGGAGTAGCTTCCAGAAGTGAGTGTTTCACTTCAGTGGTGTCATTCTGAAGCCACAGATCAGCCACCAGTTCAAAACAAACTTCAAAGATACAGTATTTTATTTTTCCAGGTTTTTCTAAGTTTCTAATGGAGCTTCTTTGTGCCACCAGGTACTATCATTCGTTTGTAATTCAGTTGTGCTTTTCTTCTTATTGTCTAATAGGAGGTGAAACCTTGTGAACTTGCTGAGATTTATTGGAACACTTCAGCATGGCCAGAGAACACTGTTGCACTCAAAGCCCATCTCTTGGGAAACATAAACCTGCTTTAGATTTGAGCCACATTTTCAAGCCACTGTCTTTAAATGCAAAGCTATTTTGGTATTAACTAATTGGGGCTATTTTGGTCTTAATTAATTGAAATATTGATGCTCAAAATAAAGCATTTCCCTCTATTATTACTGTGCAAGTATAAATGATTGATGCATATTTCATTTTGTATCCCCATCCCAACATGTCCTGATTAGTAATAATAATAAAAAAATACATGAAAACAAGAGGAAAAGGCTTCCTGAAAGAAAATCCCCCAAGTTTGGTAATACCAAGATATCATCCTGGAAATTGTAGGCATACAAGTAAAATTATACAGAGAGAACAGTTGCTTTTATATATTCATTCATATGTTATATACATGTGTATAATGTAAAGCATGTACATATATTTGTATGTACGTATACACATACTCAGACATAGACATGCAAACACACACACACAGATATGTAACAAAAATTAAAAACAATCCACTGATTCCATATGGAGTAGAAGAAGTCTTCTGCATTGGAAGCATGGGAAGGAGAAAAAAGCAAGGTAAAATGATGTAATTGTATTTTCTTTCAAAACATAAAATACAGTCCATATAAAGACCCCTGTGACTAATCCTTCTGAGTTTCTGAAGAAGACTTTGTTCTCATACTTGCCTTTACTTCCTTAAGTAAAAGGAAGATGGGAAAGAATAGGGCTAGATGCTAAAATGCTTGCTAACCAACATCTGTCCAAAATCACAATATGAATCAAAACATTACAATTTGGGGACATGTCTATATGAATTTGAAGTTTATGGGTCCCATCACCATTGTTTTTAGGAAGAATTTAATTAACATAACTGAAAATTCCCAGGAAATAGTTTGTAAACCCAACCAGAGAGTCATCTTGACTAAACCAGAAACCTTATAAGTGCTTTAGAAAGCATAAAATTCATGTTGATGTTTATTCGTTTATCAAGTTCTTAAAACTTAATTTAAAACCTCAGGAGGAGGTGATCAAAGAGCCAGCCACTGAGTTCATGTCAGAGACAGTCCATGTTTCCCTTACTAGGAAACCCAGTTGGACACTGAGCTGCCATGGGCTACATCTGTGCAGGGATTCTAGGTTGTGTCCATGCATGGTCCTTGGGTGAAGTACCAGTCTCAGAGAAGACACCTGAGTTCAGATTTCTTGGTTCTTTTGCTCTCCTTGCGCAGCCCCTGTCCCCTCCAGATATTTCTATCTCCCCCTTCTTTCATAAGATTCCCTGCACTCTGTCCAAAGTTTGGCTATGAGCCTCAGTGTCTGCTTTGATACCCTGCTAGGTAGAGTGGTTTAGAGGTCCTTTGTGTAGGCTCTTGTCCTGTTTCCTGTTTTCTACCTCTTCTGATATCTATTCCATTTGCTTTTCTGAGTGAGGACTGAGCATTTTATCCTGGATCCTCCTTCTTGCTTAGCTTAGCTTAGCTTAGCTTAGCTTAGCTTAGCTTAGCTTAGCTTCTTGCTTGCTTAGCTTCTTTAGGTGTACATATTTTAGTAAGTTTATCCTATACTCTATGTCTAATACCCACTAATAAGTGAGTATATACCATGTGTGTCTTTCTTCTTCTGCGATACCTCACTCAGGATCATCTTTTCTAGTTCCCACCATTTGCCTGCAAATTTCATGATTTCCTTGTTTTTAATTGGTGAGTAGTATTCCATTGTGTAAATATACCACAATTTCTGTATCAATTCCTCTACTGAAAGCCAGCTGGGTTGTTTCCAGGTTCTGGTTAGTATGAATAAAACAGCTATGCACATGGTACCCCATTTTTAATTGGATTACTTAATTTGTTGCTTTTTCACTTCTTGAGTTTTTATATGTTCTGGATATTAGCCCCCTGTCAGATACAGAGTTGGTGATCCTTTCAAAGTGTGTAGCTGTTGTTTTCTTCTGATGACAGTGTTCTTGGCTTTACAGATGTTTTCAGTTTCATGAGGTCCCATTTATTGATTGTTGATCTTAGAGCCTGGTGCTGCTGATGTTCTGTTCAAGGAGTTGTCTCCTATGCCAACAAGTTCTAGGCTCTTCCCCACATTTTCTTCTAACCCATTTAGTGTGTATAGTTTTATGTTGAGGTCTTTAATGCACTTGGACTTTAGTTTGTGCAGGGTGATAAATATGGATCCATTTGCATTTTCTGCATGTAGACATCTGGTTAGACCAGCACCATTTGTTGAAGATGCTGTCTTTTTTTTCCATCGTATGGTTTTGGCTTGTCAAAAATCAAGTATCCGTAGGTGTGTCTGTTTATTTCTAGGTCTTCTATTTGATTCCATGGATCCAATATTTTATTTCTATGCCAGTACCGTGCAATTTTTATTACTACTGATCTGTAGTATAACTTGAGATCAGGGATGGAGATACTTCCAGAATATCTGTTGTTGTACAGAATGGTTTTGGCAATTCTGGGTGTTTTTGTTTCTCTATATGAAGCTGAGAATTGTTCTTTCAAGGTCTGTAAAGAATTGTGTTGTAATATAGGATTATTATACTAAAATTTGTACACCTAAGGAAGCTAATCAAGAAGGAGGACCCTGGTAAGATGCTCAGTATGCATTCAGAAAGGCAAATGAGATGGACAGCAGAAGAGGGAGAAAACAGGGAACAGAACAGGAACCTATCACAAGGAGCCTCTGAAAGGCTCTACCCAGCAGTGTATCAAAACATATGCTGAGATTCATAGCCAAACTTTTTGCAGAATGCAGGAAATCTTATGAAAGAAGAGGGAGACCTAGAGGAAACAGGAGCTCCACAAGAAGTGCAACAGAACCAAAATATCTGAGCACAGGGGTCTTTTCTGAGACTGGTACTCCAAACAAGGGCCATACATTGAAATAACTTAGAACCACTGCACAAAAGTAGTCCATAGCAGCTCAGTGTCCAAGAGGATTCTGCAATAATAAGAACAGGTACATCTACACAATGGAATATTACTCAGCAATGAAAAATAAGGAAATTATGAAATTTGCAGGTAAATGGTGGGATCTGGAAAGGATCAACCCAAGTGAGTCGTCCCAGAAGCAGAAAGACACACACAGTATATACTCACTCATATAGACATGTAATATAGGATAAACCTACTAAAATCTGTACATCTAAAGAAACTAATCAAGAGAGTGGACCCTGACTAAAATGCTCAATCCCTATTCTGAAAGGCAAAGAGGAAGGACATCAGAAGAAGAAGAAAACAGGAAACAAGCTAGAAACCCACCACCGAGGGACTCTGAAAGGCTCTGCTCTGCAGACTATCAAAGCAGATGCTGAAACTTATGGCCAACTGTTGGGCAGAGTGCATGGAATCTTATGTAAGAAATGGGAAATAGTAATATCTAGAGATGACAGGAACCCCACAAGGAGAGCAACAGAACCAGAAAATTTGAACATAGGGGTCTTCCCAGAGACTCACACTCCAACCAAGTACCAGGCATGGAGATATCCTAGAATCCCTGCACAGAATAGCCCATGGCAGTTTAGTGTCTAAGTGGGTTACATAGTAATGTAACTTAATCTGACATAATCTGATTGGCCTGCTCTTTTATCACCACCCCCTGAGGGGAAAGCAGCCTTACCAGCCCACAGAAGATGACAATGCAGCCATTCCTGATGAGATCTGATAGACTAAGATCAGAAGGAAGGAGAGGAGGACCTCTCCTCTCAGTCGACTTGGGGAGGGGCATGCGTGAAGAAGGGAGAGGAAGGCTGAGATCGGGAGGGGAAGAGGGAGGGGCTTATGGGGGGATACAAAGTGAATAACATGTAATTGATAATAATAATAAAAAAGAACAGAGACCATCTCTGACATGAACTCATGACTGGCTCTTTGATCACTTCCACCTGAGGGGGGAGCAGCCTTACCAGTCCACAGAGGAAGATAAAGAAGTCAGTCCTGATGAGACCTGATAGACTTAAGGTCAGATGGAAGAAGAGGAGACCTACCCTATCATTGGACTGGGGGAGGGGCATAAGAGAAAAAGAGGAAGAGAAGGTGGGATTGGGAGGGGAGGGGAGGGGAGAGGGGCTAAAGCTGGAATACAAAGTGAATAAACTGTAATTTAAAAAAAGAATTGTGTTGGTATTTTGATGGGAACTGCATTGAATCTGTAGATTGCTTTTGGCCGGATGGCCTTTTTCAATATGCTAATCCCACTGATCAATGATCATGGGAGATCTTTCCATCTTCTGATATCTTCTGCAATTTCTTCAGAGACTTGAAGTCTTTTTCAAGCAGGTCTTTCACTTGCTTGTTAAGAGTCACACTAAGGTTCTTTATGTTATTTGTGGCTGCTGTGAAGGTTGTAGTTTCCCTAATTTCTAAATTATTTTTCACAAAATATATTTATGTTATTATACAGCATTCTGCCAGCATATGTGTTTGCATGCCAGAAGAGGGTGCCAGATCTCATGATATATGGTTGTGAGCCACCATGTGGTTGCTGGGAATTAAACTCAGGATGTTTGGAAGAACAGCCAGTGCTCTTCACCTCTGAACCATCTCTCCAGCCCCTGATTAAATTATTTTTATCAATATTTTTCCAACAATGCAGCAGGACATTTAAAGTAAACAAATACAAAGGAACTTTGAAAAAAATATCCACGAGTATGAAGA
The DNA here is from genome assembly GCA_010120015.1 of Rhombomys opimus. Lineage (NCBI taxonomy): Eukaryota > Metazoa > Chordata > Mammalia > Rodentia > Muridae > Rhombomys > Rhombomys opimus. Next base: position 2,302,694 of record REGO01000154.1, on the reverse strand, counting down.
AAGTAACACAACAGTTTAGACACAAAAATGTATGAGCCAATGACAAATATTAGCTTCACCTCACAGTATTGTTCAGAAGTTATTTAAGTTCTCTGTGTCAAACCTTCTCAATCTGTGGTGCAGAAGTGATTTCAGGAAGTACTTCAGAGGGTGGGTACCAAATGGCAGTCACTCTACAATTGTTACACAAGGAAACATTGTCCCTCAAATTCAGGTACACTCTTGGGTATCTCAAAATGTATTATACACTAAAATTAGCAAACTTCAGTGTAAAAGAGAAAACAGTGCCTAAGACCCAAGCAGAAATACATCATGCAAAACATAATGACCTTATCAAGCATAAAGATAACAGGGTTTTGTTTTGTTTTGTTTTTGTTTTGTTTTGTTTTTTGCATTTTCTATGCTTAATGTGATCTATGATGTGCCAAATGCCAAAAATGTTAGGGATTCAACAGTAACACCATGGTTTTGATAAAACCATGCAAGTGGTCTTCTCACCATCGTATCGGTCATGGAGCCAAGCAAAATTTTAATCTCCTTAGCAAGCTAGGAGATGTTTGGCTCCATTTAAGATTCAGACTCATCAAGTCTTAAACTCACAATAACTTAATAGTCATCTTTTCTTTGGTTTCAGCTATGAAGTACTCATGGAACCTTCTCTACTCCTCTACTTGTCTGGCTCTTCTCTACTTGCCTGGATCTACTTGCCTTCTCTACTTGCCTGGCTCTTCTTGGGGTATATTTAGGAAAAATTCTCCAATTAAATACTTATGCTCTAGTTAGGCTTGCTAAAGAAATTTATTTGGTAGAAACCTCAGAGATAAACCAGAAGAGCATATGATTAATCTCCAAGGGAAGGAACTCCTGTGTTATAAAATTCAGAGGAGAAAATAAGAAGTTGTGGTGTTTGAATGATAATGGCCCCCATAGTCTGCTAAGGAGTGGCACTGTTAGAAGGTGTGACCTTAAAACAGTAGGCATGGCCTTCTTAGAGGAAGTTTCTCACTCTAGGTGGACTTTGATGTTTCAAGTGCCCAAGCCAGGCCCAGTTTTTCTCTCATTCTAATTATTGATTCCTGATGATCTGGATGTAGAGCTCTCAGCAACCTCTGCAGCCCCATGTCTGCCTGCACGAAGCTAGGCTTCCTGCATGACCATAATAGACTGAACCTCTGAACTGTAAGCCAGCCTCTATTAATGTTTTCCTTTATAGGAGTTGCTATGGTCATGGTGTCTCTTCTCAGCATAATGACCCTAACTGAGACAGAAGCTAAATCCAATTCAATTAGGAGAAACCGATTATTCTTGGAGGAAACTCACTACATATGCAAACGAAAGGGAAATCATACATATACCACAGTAAAGACAATAACCAAAGAACATCAAATGTGGGAAAATGGGGCACAAAGCTATGCCTTGGGAAATGGATGGTGAACACAAACTTTCTAGAACATTATGCCAAGTAAAGTGACCACTTTTCCATAGGGGGATTTGCAAAAATAACATGATATAATTAGAAAAATAATGAAACAATTCACTTGCAAATGAATGCATGGCAGTGAAGAGGTACCTGAGTAAAGGCCAACAAAATTGGGATTAGACTATCAATATGATACCTCCCTAACAAAACAGTAAGGAATCTTAATTAGAGAGAGCCAGTGTATCACACACATAATGTTGCAGTTATAAAGATAAGTTATTAAAGTAAAATGAGAGAAAATTTTCAGGTAAAACCTATTTTTGAAGTAAAGGAATGGAAACCCTCTGGTGGGGAATGGTTGAGAAGTTCACTAACAAAAAAGAAACCTGAAGAGATAGTCAGTTTCATGTGGGAACAATATTATATCATGTAGATATTAATTCCCTCAGCCTGCTTGGCAGTCGTTAGGCTGAAGCTTTATGTATAGATGATAAAATAATTAGGAGGTGGAGTCTAACAGATACCATGTGTTTGAAGGTGATTGTGAGTTAACTCTCCACTGCCCTTTTCCTCCTTCTCGCCTCTCATTTTGTACTTCTTTCCTTCAACTGTCCTTTCCCCCTTTAATTTATCTCTGTTCATCTTCCTTCCTTCCTGTTCTTTTCCTTTCCGTTTACTTCATCTCCCTCTTTTTGACCAGAGAAACACAGTATTGAACGGATTTGATTTTTGTTTTGGAGGTGTTTATTTACAGAGCATTGAACATTTTCCCTCACTGGGTGAAGCCTCTGCTAGAGCCCAGCAAAGATTAAACTGCATTGCAAATACACAGCACATTCCCATGAAGACATGAGCTCAAGTCAGGTTTTCTTAGCTGACTTAGTAATAGGTCAATTACCTTTTTTCACCAATTATGAAATACCCATAAGATGTTTTCTGTTTGCCTGGATCTTCCTTGAGGATATTTTTTAAAAATCCTGAGTCAAACCGTCATGTTCTAGATAGGTTGACACCCCTCTGCCATCGCCTTCCTTTTTCTCTTCTTTCATTCTCTCTTCTTTATCTTCTTTCCATCTTTTCTTGTATTCTTCTATTTTACCCTTTTCTATTCCTCTCTTTCTCTTTCTTTTCCCCTTTCCTCTTAATTTTATGGTACAAGAGCCCAGTAACTTGCTCAAAATTAATTCCCTGCATTGCCTAAAAACAATGAAAACAAACATCTATCAACTGAAACTTCTGAAGCAGTAGTCGTAAAATTTTACTCCTTAAATTGTAATTTCAAGTGTCTGAAGCCTAACTGTGCAAGTGACGCACAGTCTATGAGATGGCAGAACTCACGGGCCACAAGGATCTACTAGACTTCTCATTTGTACAATGGGAGCTTCCATTTTCCAGTTTTGCATACAGTTAGAGCTGGTGATGATATCATAACTAAATATCATCAATTCAAACCAAATGACTAACAAACAGGCCTGTAACATAGATCATGTTAGTCAAAGAATCATCTGTATAAATCCCAAATTCTTTCCAATATCCCGGTTTTGTTAATATTTTCTTTTGAGTTTACCAGTTTAATATACTAATCTATATTACAATATGGTGGTTAACCCAGGACACACAGGGATTCTTCCATTAGGAATATTTAGTCTCTACTGGAGGAAATTTTGGGTAGTTTCTGAAATTAAAAAGTACTTTCAGGATTTTAACTCAAATACACACAATTAGGTTTTATTTTGCTTAGTAGTTTTACTACCAAAAATGATACATTTTTTTTCAAAAGCCGAATTACTTTTTTTTTCTTGATATTGTTATGAATGGAAGATGATGCAGTGGATTATGAACAGTATTTACAAATGAGATCTCTCCCCTCATTTTAGTCATACCATTCTTTTTATTTCCCTGTTAGATTTGTTAGCATAATACTAATATCTTTCAACTCTAATGGTTTTATTATAGTAATTTAAAATAGAAATACCTATTTGTGAATTGGGTATCAAATAACAGTTATGTATAGCAATCCACCTACTGCATTAATATAGACTCATTAACACAATTGCAAATGACCCTGAGATGCAAAGTTATTTAATAAAGCTGATGAATAAACTCATATTTGAAATTTTATATGTGCAGACTGGGACTTTCATCCATCTCATATCTGTGGCTGCTAGAATCCAGTTCCTTATCTGTCACTATGCCAACCTACAGGTGAATTCTTCTGCCTTTATTTTCACTATCTCTTATGAAGTTGAAGTTGTTGGCTCATGTTCCTGTGAATTTAATTATGCTGGTATTTCTCCTGTTCATATGGTGACTTAGAAAAGGAAAATAGTTGAGTTATCAGCCTGACCTTTCCTATTCATTTTGCATGAAATGAAATCATGGGCTGCTCTTGTAAAATATACTGAAGGCACCATGCAGTCTATAGGGTTAATTGTTATTTTAATGAGTGTGACATGCAGCACTGGGTAAGAATGTGATTTTAAATGCTACTAGCTATAAAGGTCACATATCAGTGGAGTGGCAAGTTTTTATGATGTATTGCTTAAAATCTGGTCCGGTTTATGCTTACAATCATGTTATTCTTTCCCTAGTACAGGCCATACACGTTGACAGCATACTTGAAATTTTTTAGTGGAAAATACTGTCTTAAATGTTTCCAAACAGCTCAGTTCCGGTCCATGATATTAAATAGTGACAATTAACCTCAGATGTAAACTGAATCTCAAAGATCAATAATCTGAATTAGCAAAACTACATTCCAGTGATGTGGGTTCAAATAAGATTTTATAAATTATCCATGGAGAGAATTCCATTGGCTGACCATCATAATATTTGTGTTAACCGTTATAAAAATCACTACATGGTATAACAGGGTACAAGGTTACTCAGAAATGAGTGATGAAAGAGGGCCTCTGCAGCAGAAAACATTTTAATTAAATCTTCCATGACACAGAAGAGCCAGAAGAGTTAAATCCTGAAAAAAAGGACTCTAAATTCAAAGTCAAAGAAAAGACTAGGTGTGCTGTTTGGAAAGATTGCCACAAAGGCCAATAGCAGTGATGAAAAGGGAGTTGGGAGGTTAACTATGAGGCGTAGGTGACTCACAAATACATCAGACATGTATTCCATGGACTCAAATTTTATATCAAGAGAATCCACCCATTATTACTGAGGTTATGAGTGGGTGCTCACTTGCAAACCGATGTTAGAACAATGATTGGCACAGCACCTGGAAAGGCGCCGAGTCCTACAGCTGTAAGTGATGGTGGCTGGTTTATTTACCAGGGAAGGTGGAAAGATGTAGAGCAGCAGCAGAAAGCCGAAAAGTGACACTTGGATTCCATGGTCTAGGTCCACGAAAGTTATACTTTTGAGGAAATAAACTTGTGGGCATAGGTTTATCTTTTGATTTCTTAAAAAAAAAGTTTTTGAAAGACACTACATGGTTAAGATTCCACGTAATTCTTCAGTCTCCAAGCTATCAAAATGGAAATATTTGAAAAAACACACATCCAAGAATGAGCTTTCTTTGGGGATGTTTCTACAGGAAGTGTGTTTCCACCATCTCAGATCTCTACACTCTAAACTTAACAACTAGAAGCCTCAAACATTGCAAGAATTTATGCTAAAAAAAAAATCTCCTGGGAGGAGAATTTGTGAAAACTAACTTAGGAATGGTTGTACTAAAGACCACAGTGAGCAAAGAAACACAAAAGGTAAAGATGAGATGTAGTTGAGCTGTTGGGCATAGTGGAATAAGTGGTTTTCATGAGGATCCACAAAGGGTTCAGAGGAAGCACATGTAGCAAAAGCCTGGTAACCAGAAGAGTATTTACATGTGAAATAAGCTAAAGTTCCATTTGGCTCTGCAAAAGACCGTCTGGAACTCAAGAGATTCAGGTGGAGTTGCTGGCTGCTTGTAAAAGTTTCTTCTGTGATTTAAGGTTCTTTGGTGTTTCTGGTGGTGTTGGAGGGGATAACAGCTTCCCAAAGGGGAGAGAGTAGTCCATGCTCAGGAAGGGTGGTCATGGCCTCAGTGTTTTAGGTGATGATATACTCATCATGTTTAACATCTGTTATATCCAAAGCTCACCTTGGGGATTATCAGTCATTTCTGAAATGGCCTTACTAAAGACAGGCTTTGGGGACATATGCTAGCTTTAGCTGACCAGTAAGGCATAGACAGCGAGCCTACAAATGTCCATCTTTGTGCTTACATATATATGCTTGCATATTAATATGCGTGAATTAACATATGTATGCAGGTAGATTACAACATGTAGCATTAAAAAAGACGCAACATAAGTGTGTTTTTATGAGAACAAGAAGTCTGAAATCAGAGAACAGATAGAGAATAGGTTCCTGGGTTATCATTCATCCTAAAGGAGGAGAGCTGTACTTCTAGCTTTCAGCAAGACTGATATGCTCATAAACAAACTGGAGCCTGAAATGAGTTCTTTTTTAATTTTTTTATTCTTTTAAAAAAATTTAATTACAATTTATTCAGTGTGTATCCCAGCTGCAGCCCCCTCTCTCTTCCCCTACAAATCCCACCCTCCCTTCTTCTTCTCCACCTTTGCCCCTCCCCCAGTCCACTGATAAAGGAGGTCCTCCTCCCCTTCCCTCTGACCCTAGCCTATCTGGTCTCATCAGGACTGGCTGCATTTTCTTCCTCTGTGGCATGGTAAGGCTGCTCCCCCATCAGGAAGAGGTGATCAAAGAGCCAGCCACTGAGTTCATGTCAGAGACAACCCCTGTTCTCATTTCTAGGAAACCCATATGGACATTAAGCTGCCATGGGCTACATCTGTGCAGGGGTTCTAGGTTATCTCCATGTATAGTCCTTGGTTGGAGTATCAGTCTCAGAAAAAAATCCCTGGACCCAGATTTCTTGGTTCTGTTGCTCTACTTGTGGAACTCCTGACCCCTCCATGTCTTTCTATCTACCCCGTCTTTCATATGATTCTGTGCTCTTTGCCCAAAGTTTGGCTGAGTTTCAGCATCTGCTTTGATAGCTTGCTGGTTAGAGTCTTTCAGAGGCCTTCTGTGGTAGGCTCCTGTCCTGTTCCCTGTTTTCTCCCTCTTCCAATGTCTTTCCCTTTTGCCTTTGTGAGTGAGGATTGATCATCTTACCCAGGGTCCTCCTTGCTTAGCTTCTTTATTTGGGAATACAGATTTTAGAATATTTACATGTCTAATATCCACTTATAAGTGAGTATTTACCATGTGTGTCTTTCTGCCTCTGGGATACCTTACTCAGGATAATCTTTTCTAGTTCCCACCATTTGCCTGAAAATATCAACCCGATTTAACTTTTCTTCCAAGAGAAGTATCAATTCCTGCAACCGTATCGTTAGCACCTGAGATTCTCTCTTCCATCTCTTGTATTCTGTTGGTGATGTTTACCTTTGTGGTTCCTGATCTTTTCTCCAAGTCCTCAAGCTCCAGGGTTTTCTCTGTTTTGTGTTTTCTGTATTGATTCTAATTCTGTTTTCATGTCTTGCATCATTTCTTTCATCTGTTTGAATGTGGATTCCTGTCTTTTCATGAAGACCTCTTTTTTTAAAAAATTCATTTCCTCTTTATATGCCACTACTCATGCTTCTACACGTGCCCCTATTTCTTTGGCTGTAGTTACCTGTATTTCTTTGAGAGCTTTGTTTGTTTCCTCCTTATGTGCCTCTAATAAGGGAATAAGCATAGATTTGCGATCATTTTCCTGTGTTTCCAATGAATTAGTATATCCATTGATTTTGGGGGTTGCAGGTGAAGCCATGATGTCCTGATTTCCGTTGAATGTGCTCCTATGCTGACCTCTAGCCATCTGCTAATCTATAACCTTGGCTGTTTGATCCTGGAGTCTGTACTTCAGACCAGCTCCATCTGTCTGTGGTGTCTGGAGTATTCTTCAGGAAAATGAGAGATGTCCACCAACATGAGAGATGTTATTGTTTCAGCTGTAGGAAAGGGAGGAAGGTCGCAAAGGGAGTGTGCTTGGAAGTGTGCCTTGAGGGACAGGGTGCTAGAGCATGTAAATGTCTGGAGAGGTGAAGCTTAAGCATAGTGTGTGTGTGTGTGGGGGGGGTGTTGGCACTGTTCATGGGTGCAATGAGCATGCACAGGCCTGTTGTATGTCTTCCTAGTATTAAGATTGTCTGTGTTCCAGGAATTGTTTGCCTGGACTCTACTGGGAGACCCACAGAACAGGGGCTTCAATGTTGAGAATGCTGTCCCAAGGATCCCTATCTTTCCCACAGTAGGAGTGTGGGTGGGAGGGATCCATTAACTGGCTGCTAGTATATAGGGACCCTGGATCTGAGGAGCTGCATGCACTCATTTGAAGGCACCCTCATTGCTCACAGGCCTATTCAGAAAGCACAAGGGTTTCCTCTGTTTTCCACTCACAGATTTGGGCCACAGGGGCAAATGAAAGTGTGGGAGACTTCTTAAATAGTTAATTATTTTACTCCAGAAGGAGTAGCCACAATGTGTGAGTTTATGTGAACAGTGGAAGTCTTTGTAGGCACTGTGATGGCCCAATGTTTGTGTTTATTTTCTACTGTCTACACAGTGATCTTTGCCTTGCAAAGTATCTATATTTGGTAAATAAAGTCCAAAGAGGGGGAAAAAAAGGCTCATGATATTTAAAGACTCCTGGGCAGAGTTGATCAGATTCCCCAGTGACTTTTTAATGGCACCTTCATCTGAACACAGATATGCAAACACTGGACTGTGCCCTGGGCTCTCGAGTCTGGAGGTTTCCACATGGCAGAGTTTTCTGGCATTGCTCTCTCTAGGAGCATGAAACACTGTTTGTCACTTAGTAAGATCTCAATACTTTAGTCAATAGTGATATTTGACACTTTCAATTACAATTAGCTAAATAACTGTAAATCTTTCCTGTTTTGGTTTTGTTTTCTTTTTCTTTGTGTGTATGTGCTTATTTTTGAGACAGGATTTTTCTGTGTATCCTTGGCTCTAATGATTGGGATTCCTGAATATGAATTCACTTATGCTCTAAAATTAGCACCTCCATCATTTATACTTGGTGGTGGAAAAGGGAGTAACTAAAGAAAAGATAGAACAAGATACTGTTCTCCAGAGATTGTCATAAACACTGCAGGTAAGAATGGTAGGCTGGGTGAAGACAGATTTGATGAATTTGACACTATAAGGGAATAGGAAAATGATTTAATCTATGTTGATTTGAATAATAAACTGTGTTTTTGATTGTCACAACTACTGCTATCTCCCCTGCAAGGAGGGAAAGGCTTTCATTATTTTTTCTTTCTGATTATAAAACAGTTATCTCATTGGGGTATAGATACCATACAACATGATTATGTAAAAAATAACTTGGTCATCAAAATATTATGAGTCTATGCATATATATAGTTTTTTTTTTATTTATTTCCTCATTTACCGTGTGGAGACACATGCATAGAATCCACTGAAGAATGTCTGGAGTCCTGTTCTATCCTTCTCTTATTACATGAGAAAAGGTCTCCCATTGAGCCTGGACACAGACTGGCTGCCTTGTCTGTACCCATCACAGAGTTGTAATTGCAGCGCAGTTCAAGGATTAGTCCTTTTGAAAAAAGTCTTCATGGTGTTAGGCATTTCTTTTTATTTTTCCACCAAATCTGCTTTGCCCATCTCTGTTCCCACTGAGGAGACAGTATGAAAGGCGGGTCACTGCCACATATAACATTCAAATGATATCTTCCCAGAGGTAGCATACCTTAATATTGGCATCATGAAAACCTTTAAAATTAACACACACATACACATACATATGTATGTATATGACATATGTATATGACACTTGGTTGTCATATATGTATATGAGAGATATGTCTATGACACTTGGTTGTCCCATGTAGGTCCTATAGTTACATGACTAAGTTTATCTTAGTGATTTATGTGGCAACTCATTTATATGTGCATTTATGTTGAGAATAGTTATATGTATCATATAAACACATGTAGGTTAAACATAAAAATGTATGTGTGCCTGTTAGTATATATTTATCATATGTGTATATGTAGAGTATGTACAGCATAGAAACAAGCTAGTTTTAGGGATTGAGTGTGTGTGTGTGTGTATGTGTTTTAAAGAGAGGGGTGGAATCTTCTGCATTTTCCCATATGTATTCATGTAACAGAAAAGAAAATGTGTCATTATCTGGGGAGAATGCAGCTTCAAATTAAATAGATTAAAACCAACCTTTCCTAGGCTGTCAGGAAAAAAAAATGTTGAAGGGTTTTCAAAAAGCAAAGAAAAATCTCTCGGGCAACCATATCTATATTTGCATTGCTTGTTCCAGAATAAAGACAAAATAAAAATGAAATAGAAGCTAAACAAATCCATGCCACATGCTCTTGACACCACATCATTTTGAAAAGTGCTGGTTGGTCGCTCCTCCATGAGGAGCCTGCCTGTGACATTTTAAGATCACAAATTGCTACTAGGAAACACTTTCCCATTTTATATTTACAGTTAAAAATTCTTTTCTTCTTAATGGTTAATTAGGTCACTAATCAAAAGAAGCTCTTAAGAGGGAAAATGAAATGTTGACATTTTGCAATTATTTGCTACTCTGAATAATACATAAACATTTTACTTATGGAGAAAGAGGCTTTCAACTGCCTTATTTTCCCTGAAAGCTCATGCTGACAGCAGAATCCTATACCCTGGGTCACAGATTTCCATACTACCTCCTCTGTTTTTATTGATTTTGGGCATTCTACATGTCATTATTCTGTTTTCCAAAATATTGAATATGTGTTCATACCATGTATGCATGTATGTATGTGTGCATGCATTCACATGTGCTGTACATTTGTTTGTGCATTAATGCCTGTACTTATATACAAGTGTGTACATGTGTTTATTTAAATTGTTCTTGTGTACAAATTACACACTGACATGTCATTATTGGTGCGGAAACTCCCTTGGAAGTAAATTTAGTCAGAAATAAGTATTACATTAATAATTCAAACCTTTATTGTTCAGTTTCTGAGTTATTTAGCTTTAGGATTATAACGAGTTTGAGAGTTGTGAACAAGACTGGAACATAGTATTCTCCCTCAGGAATTGCGAATCTGAAGATCCCAGGACATATATGGGCTATAGATGCATACAAAATCATCAGGATGTTTTTATAATTCCACAACATGCAACAGTATGATAAACCTTGAAAAACATATGTTCAGTCATATACAGAAGGACAAATAAACTAGTAGTTCATTGATAAGAAGTATCTTAAATATCTAAACCTATAGAGTAAGAGTTGATTAGTCTTTTCAGGAGCTGGGCTGATAGGGAAACTGAGAATTACTAATCGATGATCTTGAAGGTCTAGTTATTTTACATATATATATATATATAGTCATGCAATTTGCTAGTAAGTGATGGCATGTATAAAATTAATAATACTATGTTACACACTTTAAGTTTATGAAAATGGTTGTTTTCAAGTTGAATTTTCAATAGAAAATTAAAAAAAAACATTGTTATCTCTTTGGCTACTGCAAATCAAATTATTATTATTTTTTCATCTTATTTCAGCCATACGTCACCTTGTCAAAGAAGGAAATACTGAGGAGCATATCTCCTCAAAACCAGCACTTTAGCAGAGAGACATCCATTTCTTGGGAGTGGCCTTCCATAAATCCAACCAACATCCTGTCTCCGTCACTGTATATTTTTATGAACCTGCCATAGGCTTATTGCATTACTGCATAGTCTCCACGTTGCATTCATGTCTGTGTTATTCTGTAGTCTTCTTTTTTTTTAAGTTTTAGTTCAAAACTGTCAATTAAGACATGCCATTCAGTTCAAAAAAAGGGCTGTCGAAGGAAATGACTTCTTGGAGCACTTCACACAGGAGGTTTCACAGCTCCTGCTCTCACAGAGGTATTTAAGGACATTGAAGGTTCTAAGAACCCTAGATTGCCACTTTTTAGTGTTATGTTAATACTGAAAATGCTCATCTCTATTGTCTTTTCTTCCCCACACATATTTCCTCTGTATTTGTTTCTGTCTCTTTTCTCTTTTTGGATACTAATGATAGGTGCCCTGGTCAGCAGGGCTTCAACGAGGTTCCTAAGGGAGGAGAATGGAAGGAATTGGGGGGGGGGGGGACAAGAAGCACAAGGAAGAAAGCCAAGTCTGTTTTTCTGATCAAGGCTTCATTTATTAGAAATTTTTACCCAACTTATACAGGGAGAAGGCAGGAAAAGGGGGAAGGTAATTAGCTGCTGCAGGAGACAGGAAGAGTGCTTTCATGTGTTAAATAGGGTGCCTGCAAGATACTATAGGGATGTTTTCTCACGGATGCTCTAACAAACGGATGTCCTCACAATCTCTCACCCATGAGTTAGGGTCCTAGATAACTTTCACTAAATAGCTTTAGGTCTCCACTAAATGACCTTTGCTCACTATTTGGCTTTGGCCTAGCAAACACCTTTTGTCTCCACTAGATAGCTTTAACTCACAATTGACTTAGGCTTCAGTAGATAGCTTTGTCTTCACTAGGTAGCTTTGGCTTTGGCTTCCGTACATAGCTTTGGCTCCACTAAATAACTTTGACTTTGGCTTCAGTAGATAGCTTTGGCTCCCGGCAGATAGGTCTGGAGAGATGGATAAAGGGTATTAAAATGTTTTCCTCAAAAGTATGAAGACCCGAATTAGATCCTTACAACTGTTAAGTGATGAAAGACAGACATGGTAGCAAAAAACTGAAATTTTAATCCTAGAGAAGCAGAAACAGGAAGATTGCCTGAACTCACTGGCCAACTGTCTAACCTGTTTGGTGGGCTACAGGTCAGTGAAACACCTTGTTTCAGAAAAAAAGACAGGGGTAGTCCCAGAAGAAATGACACCTGCATCTGCTTTTTGGCTTTCTCACACCTATATATACTACATCCACTCACTACTACGCCCACAAACACACATACACTCACCAGTTATATCAACTCATTCCTGTCTAATGTGACCTCAGCTGAGCTAACTATGTCAAGTCATGAGGTAACATGATAAATTTTCATATTTATGTTAATGTGTAAAGAATATATTCAGTCCACAATTACCGTGATCATTCAGTCTCTCAAGAACCTACCTTACCACCTCTGTCTCACTGGGTAGTCACAAATATTCCAATTAAAAATCGGGGGAGTAGAGTTATACACTATAGTAGCCAACTCTCGTTTATATCACTTTCATTATATGTAAATAATAATCAGGTAATAATCTGAAACACAATCTTGTATATATAAACAAAAAAATCAAACATATTTCTGAATGCAAAATTCATAGTACTGTTCAGTAGTTCAGATTGCATATTTAATTTGTAATGTATTTAGGTATGTACTGATTACCCATGTTTTATATAACGGAACATATTTTGACAGATATCTCCTATACTCTTATATTTTAAGACTTGCAAAATTGACCTTTGGTAAAGTGCAATTGTTTACCCAAGTTTGTCTAAGTAATTGGCTGAGGAATTAGAACTTGGTTACTTATTACTCCCAAGAGAAATGAACACCTACTCTAAGAAGTCAAAGACTGTCTTCCATTCAGAATGCTGTCAGTCTAATCTTCTGATAATTTCTTTTTCAGGCCACAATCATTCTAATTTCATGCAATGACATTTGTCAGTTGGTGAGGCCCTTTTAATCTCACATGTTGATCTTGCCCTCTGACAATGAAATATGTATATCCAGGTGGGTGTAGTTATGAGTTAATACCAGGAAAACAGAAAAGGGGCAGGAATTTGGAACAAAATGTAAGAAATACTAATTGCAGGAAATGGCAAGGACAATAGAATTAAATAGAAGCACCAATACAGGCAAAGGGTACAGTAGGAGAAGTGGAGACAGGAAAATGATCACAAGAGGGAAAAATTAGTAACACCAATAAAATAAAACATGTATAAAATCCCTGTATGGAAATCTGTTACTCTGTAATGTAATTTACAAAATAAAACCCGTAAAAGCAAAATGATCTCATGACTCTGTCTTTCCCTTGTAGATGCTGTACTGTATTTTAACTATCATGAGGATCAAGGAGACAGTGAGATTATACAATCAGATTTAATTCCATGAAAATACTCACAGGCCATTGGAATAAGCCATATTTTTTAATTTCAGAATTAGTCACGTCAGAAACAAACTTAGAATAATGCTTATTCATACAATGAATTAAATATCATTTACTTAGAATAACTCACAGTTTATCTTAGGGTTATTTTAAATATGTGTACATACACAGAGTAAAAAAATTAGATATATTTACAAACAATTATAAACTCATATAAACGTACATGGGATAGCATTGAAAGTCAGTGTAACAAGGTAGGCAAGATTGTGATTTAGCAAACTAATATGAAAATGATTGTGCTCAGAAGAAGCAGGCATAACACATATTTTCACAAAGAAGTCATAAAAATTAGTACTGCCAGGCTCTGCAAGGATCTTTGCTTATGCCATCTAATAAAATTATCTCACTGACAGCAGATAGATCATAATGATCCCCTGCTTTATTACGGATGAGAAAATTAAGGGTCAAATAATTTGAGTAACTTGCCCTAAGCAACCAAATAAATTTGTGTAAAAATTTGGATTTAAAAAAAAAAAGAAAGAAAAAGCAAAAAAAATGTCTGTCTTGAGGCAAATGTTAGGATCTGTCTTGGAGCTGAAAGGAAGAGACTGAAGTTTTCAGAGATGCAGAAACCAGAGTTGGAGTGCCGGCCAGAACCATTATTTAGAAAGCCCTCAGACACCAGGCACTGATGGACTATGTTGTAACTGCCCGCTTTTGCACCTGGCAGTTTCTAGACACCTTCCAAGCTCAGCTCTTGCCTCAGCGCGGCCTCTTGAGATGGCTGCTTGATTAATGAGCTTCATTCACAAAGCCTTCTGATGAGGGACACTTGCCACAGCTGTAAGTGGTAAGTCCTATCGCTGTTTGAGTTGGCATTGAGACACGCAGGCTAAATCTCCGTCCTTGTAGCTAGGGAAACGGAGGGATAATACGATCAAATCTGAGGATTCATCCTCTGTGTGTTTGTAGGCTTATCGTCAGGGGCCACTTTGAGTAGTAGTCAGTTGGATTCCTGGCTGGGTGTAACGTGTTCCAGTTCCCAATGTTTATTAAGTATTTTCAAGATTATATCTTAACGTAATCCTTTCATTGCCTTTGGAATTCATTCTGGTTTAGCTCATAGTCAATGCAATATCACCGAAGTTAAAGAAACACCCAGTGCACTGGCTTTCCCGCAATGTTTTGGATTTACAAAAGAATGTACCAAGAAGGACTTAGATGTAAAACATTTTTAGAGATATGAAAAAAAGCATGAAAATGTAGGAATAGCTCATCGAGTGTGAATCTCAGCAGTGAGATGATACTGAAGTGCTACCTGCAGGCTGGTCTCAGGCATCTCAGGACCAAGTGTTTGTACTTGGGGTTGCTGTTGTTCCCTGGTTTGTCTAAGATTTCCACGAAGTATGTATATAACACTGTGATAAACTCAACTGACTTTAACAGTGATATAAGTTGTCCAGTGGCTCAAGCTTGTGAACTCAGCATTAAGAATTCGGATACAAAAAAATTCGTCTGAATTTGAGGCCAGATTGGACTTCAGTGGGAGTACCAGGCCATCTATGGTTGCACAGTTGCAACTTATCTATTAAGATAATAAATAAATAGATAGGTAAATATGTAATTAATTAATAGGTCAGTGCTGTTATATTTAAAAGTGTTAACCAAACATTCTGATAACTTAGAACATGAACTTTTTGAAACTATAGATGACTTATTTCATATTAAAATCTGGTTTATTTGTGGATTTGAGAAATTGTGGGGGGGGGGAAGGGGATGAAAGAGGAGAGTGAGAGGTTTGACTAAGTCAAAGTATACCAGATACTTATATGAAAATGTGTTTGTGAAGCCCAGTCACTATGAACGTACACTATGAATTATGTTAAAACGTGAAATTAAATAAAACAGTGTGAACTTAAAGAATATGAAAGAAAGTTGGCTGATTGGCCAGCCTTAGTTTGTGTTTCAGTGAGTTAATACCCTTAATTAGGCAGCAGATTTTCCATCAAGTAGGCTTGTGTGGAAGATCATTTCCAAATAAATAATCGAAGGTGCTTTCGTACAACGTTACATGTTATCTTGCAAACCAGGTCTTAAGATGTACCCACCAATCGATTCATTTACTCCCAATATCGTTAGAGCAACTGCTGGATGTGAGAGGTGATAGTGTGACTGAAAATCTTGGAAAAGGTGGAATGTCACATAAGAATGGCTGGGAAAAGTACATGAACTTCTGCAGAGCCTCACAGAAACGTATGGGGTTACTCGGTAATCTTGACGTCTGCATACAGCAGGTGGCACAGACTGCTGATCACAAACACAAACAGAAATAGGCTTTATTTTAAATGACATGACACCTTGCTCTGTCTAGTCTTCTGGGACACCACTCTACTATTAACATTACAAACGATCCTGGAGAGAGGAGAGACATCTTTGAGTAGAGCACTTGCCAGATAAGCTTGAGAACCCAAAAATACATGTCAACCTGATTTTGGTAGTGCACATATGTAATCCTTGTGCTCCTTTGGCAAGATGAGAGGCAGAGGTATGAAAATTCCTGGAATCTGGTGAACCAGGTACCCTGTAATACTAGGTACGGAACAAGAGACCTCACCTGAAACAAAACCAAAAGCACAGTTGGCCATTGAAGGTTCTCTATTTCTCATTAGAAGTCAAGATATAAAGAAATCTGTCAGGTGCCTTCTCAATCAAATTAAAGCAAACACCATTAATAACCATTATGAGTATATAAAGAGAAAAGTCCAGTGGGTACATAACAGTACCTGTGACTTCCTCCGGAAGTGCATAACCCCAGTCTAATCACAAAGGAAGATCAGAAAACTAAAATTAAATCGAAATATCGTTTTATAAAGCAACTGGCTGATAGCTTTCAAGGATTTGGTATTATAAAACTCATGGGGTCACTGTAATATGATCATGGAAGACATGGGACAGCTAAATATATCAAGAGTCTAAACTGACTCTTTACAGGGCATTTCTGAGCAACTGTAAACCTTTAGTAGGGGTTTGAGGGTTGGCTGATAGAGAAATAGCAATGTGAGATTTCCGAGTTTAGTGAACGTGTTTCATTATAAGGCATAAAGATTGACCAATGTTTTCTGAAATGATTCCTTCATGGTTTAGTCTTTGCAGACCCCACAACTTCTGTCTCAATGAACAACTCTTCCATTGCATCTTGCAAAGTCATTAAAAGCACATAAATGTGAGTAAAACTTTATTTACAATGAGAAGTAGTGAGCCTATTCTGATAAGCCATCACTCACCGGCTCCTGATTCAGGATATGCCATTTCTTAATGGCAAGGATTCATACAAGTCTCCAGGGCTGTTTGAGCATTAACTCAAATTCCTATCACATGGTGGAACATCAGAGAAGGTTTCCGCTGTGCCCACTATAGTCAGGCTACTTCAAAGTAAAAGTGTTTAAGTAAAAATTCTCCAAAAAATCAAGACCATTAAATGAAGAAAATTGTGACACAACTTGGAAGTTTTATTTCTAGTAATTTGACTTGTATAACTGAGTTTGGGGACACCTATTTCAGAGCTTAGATAAAGCACTTTAAAGAAAAGTCTTTTCTGTAATTGACAACAAAAGCTATAAAATTTCTAGATAAACACACTAAAATATGATATGAAGCTGGAAACAGCGCAGATGCCCCTCAGTTGAGGAACAGATACAGAAATTGTGGTACATCTACACAACAGAATATTACTCAGCAATAAGAAACAAGGAAATCATGAATTTGCAGGTAAATGGTGGCAACTGGAAAGGTGAGGTGTCCCAGAAGCAGAAAGACACACAGGGTATATACTCACTCATAAGTGGATATTAGACATATAATATAGGATGAACATACTAAAATCTGTACACTAAGGAAGCTAATCAGGAAAGGACTCTGGCTAAAACGCTCAATCCACATTGAGAAAGGCAAAAATGATAGACATCAGAAGAGGGAGAAAACAGGGAACAGGACAGGAGCCTACCACTGAGGGCCTCAGAAAGGCTCTATCTACCCTGCAGGGTATTGAGGCAGATGTTGAGACTCATAGCCAAACTTTGGGCAGAGTGCAGGGAATCTTATGAGAAGTAGGAGATAGTAAGATCTGGAGAGGACAGGAGCTTCACAAGGATAGCAACAGATCCAAAGTGTCTGGGCACAGGGGTCTTTTCTGAGACTGTTACTCCAGCCAAGGACCACTCATGGAGATAACCTAGAACCCCTGCACAGAGGTAGCCTGTGGCAATTCAGTATCCAAGTGGCCTCCAAAGTAATGGGAACAGGGACTACCTCTGACAGGAACTGATTGGCCTGCTTTTTGAACACCTCCCCCTGAGGAGGGAGCAGCCTTACCAAGCCACAGGGGAAGACAATGCAGCCACTTCTGATGAGACCTGATACACTAGGATCAGAGGGAAGGAGAGGAGGACCTCCCTTATCAGTGGACTGGGGGAGGGACACAGGTGGGGAAGAGGAAGGGAGCATGGGATTGGGAGGGGAAGAGGGAGAGAGCTGTAGGGGGGGATACAAAGTGAATAAACGCTAATAAAAATAAAAATAATTTAAAAAATCCTGCAATGTTTAATAATATAATCTATCTTCAGGAGATTTGTAAAGATTTCATCTATAACCTTAAAAACATTACACCCTTTTATCCATGTAAAAATGTTCTTCAGTTGCAAAATAAGAGATTTTGAAAAACCCAGAGCTACCCATATGGGATCTTTTGCATTTATTTCTGTAAAGTTTTGGTCCTTAGGCTGAAGTCATCAGGTAGGAGAAAGGTCATGCAACACAAACTCTCAATATACTGACTAGAAGTCTAAGGCTACTCTGTTCTAACAGTTAAATTTTTTGTCCTCTTTTTTAGTTTTTTCATTAATTACAGTTTATTCACTTTGTATTCCAGCTAATTTTAATGTGTGC
Source organism: Rhombomys opimus (assembly GCA_010120015.1). Taxonomy (NCBI): domain Eukaryota; kingdom Metazoa; phylum Chordata; class Mammalia; order Rodentia; family Muridae; genus Rhombomys; species Rhombomys opimus. Next base: position 2,284,224 of record REGO01000154.1, on the reverse strand, counting down.
CCAGATTAACCATTCAGTTTTCCCTGAGTCCAAAATGTATTCTACATTGATACTACCCTCCTCCTACTTCCATCTTATAAGAGATCTTATACTTTTGAACAGCATCAGGACTTCAGCAGGACCAGGAAATTGAAAGAAGGCTTTTCTTTTCTTCTAGGAAATATAGTCCTAAATGTGAGCAATCCACAATATTTGTAGCTTTATAATGCAAAAAAAAAATAGCCCCTGTAATTTATATTGTCAACCTCTTGAGTTTGTGTTCATTTGTTGCTGGTATTGCCTCTTTCAGAAAGTCTGGGCATTTCAGGAAACATCAAGTTGGAAAAAGATATTTATGTCTCTTCCCTTAATTTTATCGCATCTCCACTATGTTTTAGATTCTGAAGTAGAACCTGATAATAAAGTCAAAATATAGGGACACAAAACATTCAAGAACAGGAATAAAAAAAAAAAAGTAGATATTGGTTCACCAGAGATGATGAGGTATTCTGGGCAGAGCCCAGAGGATAGTGCTTATGCACAAACATGATTGCCTGTGTTCAGAACCTCAGAACACATGTAAATAGGCTATGAAAAAAATTCTTATGTAAAAAGTGAGAAATAGTAAGATCTGGAGAGGACAGGAACCCCACAAAGAGAGCAACAAAACCAGAAAATTTGAACACAGGGGTCTTCCCAGAGACTCATACTCCAAACAAGTACCAGGCATGGAGATATCCTAGATCGTCTGCACAGATGTAGCCCATGGCAGTTTAGTTTCTAAGTGGGTTACATAGTAATGGGAAGAAGGACTGCCTCCAACACAATCTGATACGCCTGCTCTTTGATCACCTCCTCCTGAGGGGAGGGCAGCATTACCAGGCTACAGAAGATGATAATGCAGCCATTCCTGTCGTGATCTGATAGACTAAGATCAGAAGGAAGGAGAGGAGGACCTCTCCTATCAGTGGATTTGGGAAGGGTCATGTATGAAGAAAGGGACGGTGAGGGGAGGAGGGAGGGGCTTATGGGGGAATACAAAGTGAATAAAGTGTAATTAATGAAAAAATAACAAAAAAAAAGAAACAGCATCTGAAGCTTACATCTGGAATCCATAGGTATATGTATGTGAGTGTTTGGCTACTTCCACAGACATGCACATTAATTCATAAAGATCTGAGATGCTAGGCATCATTTATAGAGCAGGACTTAAAATGACAAAAGAACCTTGAGTTCTATATTCACCATTATTGGCCATTTCAGCCTCCATGTCTCCCAATGTATGCATAATAAGGGTGTGTGCTCTCAAGGGATAATCATTACTAACCATGAACAGGGTATTAGTATATTAATAGGACATTCTTTGCAGTCTTAACAACTCAATGTGAAGCTACCCACATGGAGCAGTTGAGAGTATCTCCCTGGTTTTATTTCCCAGTATATAGACATATTTATATTTCCTTTTTATCTTCTGGAAGGAAGAAACAGCCATCAATCACTGGGATACACAAGGCTCACAATTTAGGGATTTGGAATTCTGTTATAAGGTTTGGCAAACAGTTGCATTAAAAGGCAGGTCGGAGACAGCCCCTGTTCCCCTTACTAGGGACCCACTTGAAGTAGGCTAGGGTCAAGTGGAAGGGGAGGAGGAACTTCCTTATCAGTGGACTAGTGGAGGAAGATGGGAGAAGATGAGGGAGGGCAGGTTTGGGAGGGGGATACAACTGGGATACAAAGTAAATAAACTGTAATAAATTAAAAAAAATTAAAATGAAAACAGGCAGGTTGGTTTGCCTCCTGAGTGTCAAATAAAGATTTCACAGACATTGGTACATTATAAATTGCATGTTTTGTTTCTTAGTGAGCCCACAGTCTTTTTCCCAACCCACCAATTCCTTCAGAGACATATTTTTCTATTGAGATTTAAGTTTAGTATAAATATTATCTACATAGTAAATTAAAGGGCTATGCCTTAGTAAAGTTCTCTGACAGTGAAAAATTTTTCTACTAAATTCAAATGATAAAACTATAGGTCACAAAAATCAGTTTTCACTTGTCTTCTCTCCAGCCCCATTTGAAAAAGAAGAAGGAGGAGGAGGAGGAGGAGGAGGAGGAGGAGGAGGACAAGGACGAGGACGAGGAGGACGAGGAGGAGAAGGAGAAGTAGAAGAAAAAGAAGAAGAACTTACCACTTGCCACTTACCACCAGAACAGTTGTCATAGCCTGACAGGAACAGGTGTCCTGTGAAAAAAATTAGAGAAATGAGATGTATGACTCATTATTAATGTTTTTTGCCAAAGGAGTATTCAAAATGGAGCTAGTCAGAGTTTTATGGAAGTTTGTTTGGAATGTGTTCAGTGACCCAGAAAAAGAAACATTTGGAAGGCTGTGAATGCCAGTTAATGAAAGAACAAGAAGTTGCAGTTTATTATTAAAAGCTAAATAACTAGAGCTTGCCCTCCATTTATGATTACAGTTATTAACTAAAGCCCCTGTATAGATGTCCCACAAGAACAAGATAACAGGAACAGTTTTAAAGATTCTGAAATAATCTTGGTCAATGGTTTCAAATCTAGGGGAATAAGGAACTTCAGGCTTAGTTTGGTATGAGAAGGTTGAAAATCCTGCAGAAGGCAAAGCTGAAGATGCTGAGTATCCATGAGTATCCAATCATTGGCTCCTGTTAAAAAAAAAAAGAGGGTGCTTTAAATTAAGATCATAAATTTCTACTAACTGGATTATGATAGGAGGAAGCAAGATCTAAGGAAATATAGATGAGGGAATGCTGGATATCTACTTCATGGGGTCATGGGAGCAAGGAAAAGATAGGGAAGCAGAGAGGAGATGCTGAATATCTATTGGCTTGTGGGCATTAGGAGGAGCAGGAGAAAGGAAGACTATGCAATGCTGAGTATCTACTTTGTTGGATCACGGCCATTAAGAGGAGCTGGAAGAAAGCAGAGAAGGGATGCTGGGTATCTGCTCACTGGAAAGGAAGGAGGTGGCTGAGGAAGGCACAAAGGTAAGTGCTGGTTATCCACTCATTATCCTTTCCCCTGACATTGGCTTTTCTGTGGCCATGGCCTTAATCTCTTGGATATGTTTCATTTTCTCCATGACCTCATATGATGGGCATTTCAAGCTGTGATTTTTTTTTTCAGGTCTGATCTCCTATTGTAGACCCTGTTATCAGTGAAAAGAAAGCTTTAAAGTTCAAAGTCAGAATGAGTAACGTTTTAAACTTCGTGACTTTCTTATCCATCTAGGCTATTGGTTGCTTCAAAGAAAGTTAAATTATTTCGCATTGTACAGCAAATACCTCCACGAGGCTTTCTTTAAAAAGGTTTGGTGGTGAAGCCCCTTGATGACAAAAAAAAAAAAAAGTTTTTCGAAGAGCAGGGCTTTGTAGCTACAGATTCTGGCACAAGACTCAGAGCACTGGTGGAATTGAATGTCTCCAGAGTCTTTGAGGAAATTATTCAACTCTGCTATCCCCACACACTGCCTCTTACAAACCCCAGAGACCAAAGTGTCCCAAGACACCTTTGTATCATCTTCCTAATCAACCCCACATGAGTCTTTAAAGCTAACGAAACAATTAATTTTTTTAACAAAGCATACATATTCACCAGCTTTTACTTCTTCAGAATTTTAACCACAGCTTATTCTTGAGGGAGTGCCAGTTTCTATGGATCTGAGCTAAAGAGATAAGAGCTAAATTCCTAGATAAATAGTTTTATGTAATTTAATGACACAATAATTTTCTACCTTTTAAGGTCTGTCTGTATAAGTTAAAGTTAAGTAGATTTTGAAGATTTATGCAAAGTGGAAAATGTTTGAATGACTGTAAAATTAAAACAGTGTTTTCTTTATAACCTGCCTTATATTATGTATTTAAATAAAGTGTGCTGCTTTGGGTATAAGACATAGCCAATTTATGCACTCAATGTCATATTATTTTTGCATGTAAAGTCAAAGTTCTGAATTGGAAAAAGAAAATATTTAACAAGAGCTGGTACTGCAAGCTGGTATAAGCAAATAAAGGAAATAAAATTAAAATGAAAATATAAGTGAAGAAGATATGGAAAGAAGTCTCACTAAGGCAGACGGCGTATTTTAATTAGATCCGTATGAGAATATGGATGATCCTACAATGAGGTTGCTCACTACACTATTAGTAAATGGAGTTAAAGTAAACTGGGTGTCTCAAGAGCCGCTGAAGCAGAATCACTACAGGGAATCAGTGCTTTCCAGACCAGACAAATAGGAAGTTGCACATATGAACTCACAGAGGTTGTGACAACATGCACAATCATGAACAACGATATAGACATGAACCTTTAACATACGAGCAATTGATGGCTAATAGCTGCTAAGAAATGGGATGAGTCAATTTTCTTTAAGGATGCTTGTGCCCTGGATAGCATGGACCACTATCCAGTGGATGGCCATATACCCATATGGGCATCACAATTTGGACTTGATGGGTTCCAAAACATAACAAACTAATTAAAAAAGAATACATTGTTGAAAGGAATGTATGTGGGAAGAGAGGAATATTATCAAAACATAAAAAAAATTTCAATCAATAAAAATGTTGAATCTTTTTAAGTTGTTTGAAAGCCATTATTAGTTTTATTTCAAACTGTTTCTGACAGATAAAGTGACAGTTTTAATACATTTAAACTAAGTTCTGCAAAGATTTCTTAGGAAGCATACACATGTACACACCACCACCACCACCACCAGAAGTGTCTTTCAAATTTCCTATGTTTATCATTTGTTACTTTGTGTGTTAAGAGCAACTTAAAGAAAATTATTTAATCTCGGTTCACAATTCAACAAGGCGCAGTGTTTCGTGTTGGGAATGCAGGATGCCAGGATCATGAGGCAGCTGACACTCATAGTGTGATGGATGTGGATGCTCAGCCTGCTTTATCCTTGTTACTGAATCTTAAAGTATACTCCAATGAATGGCTCCCACGTTCAGAGTGGAACTTTTTCCTCTCTGCTTGCACAGAGATGTCCAAGGTGCAGCACCTTGATGATTTTACATCCCAGCAAACTGATGGTGAAGATTAGTCATCACATCCCTACTTAGCATGCGATTCAGTCATCTTGATTTAGTCCTAGATAATTACTAAGCAATTCTGAAAACATTCTGTGCTGTGTTTGGAGAAACCAGACAGGTTTTATTTTTTTAATTTTTTTTGAATTTTATTTTTTCTTATCAGTTACATTTTATTAACTCTGTATCCCAGCCATGTCCCACTCCCTCATTCCCTCCCAGTCCCTCCCTCCCTCCCTCATCCCCTCCCTGCCCCTTTCCAAGTCCACTGATAGGGGAGGACCTCATCCCCATTCATCTGATCCTGTTTTATCAGGTATCTTCAG
>REGO01000154.1:2252329-2275410 GCA_010120015.1 Rhombomys opimus | reverse complement strand
GGCTTTTTGTTATTTCTGTTGTTGTTGAGGTCCAGCTTTAGTCCATGTTGGTCAGATAGTATACAAGGGATTATTTCAATCTTTTTGTATCTGTTGAGGCTTGCTTTATGACCAACTATATGTTCTATTTTGGAGAAGGTTCCATGCGGTGCTGAAAAAAAGGTATACTCTTGAGTTTGGATGAAAAGATCTGTAGATGTCTATTAGGTCCATTTGATTTAAGGTCTCTGTAAGTGTTTTTATTTCTCTATTTGTTTTCTGTCTAGTTGATCTGTCCCGCGGTGAGAGTGGAGTGTTAAAGTCTCCCACTATTAGGGTATTAGGATCAATGTGTGATTTAAGCTTTAATATTGTTTCATTTACGAATATAGGTGCTCTTGTATTTGGGGCATAGATATTCAAAATTGGGATGTCCTCTTGGTGGATTTTTCCTTTGATGAGAGTATAGTGGCCCTCCTTATCTTTTTTGATTAACTTGAGGTGAAAGTCTATTTTATTAGATATTAGGATGGCTACTCCAGCTTGTTTTCTGGAACCATTTGCTTGAAAAACAGTTTTCCAGCCCTTTATTCTGAGGTAGTGTTTATCTTTGTTGCATAGGTGTGTTTCTTGGATGCAACAGAATGCTGGATCCTGTTTCCGCAACCATTCTGTTAGTCTTTGTCTTTTTATTGGGGAGTTGAGTCCGTTGATGTTGATAAAAACTAGTGACCAACAATTGTTACCTACGTTAGATGTGGGGTTGGTGGTGTCACTGAGTTTCATTGCTTGTATTCTTTTGGTTTTTTGTTGTGTAGTTATCTATTTCCTCTGTTTCCTTAGATGTAGTTGTTTTCTTTGGTTTGGAGTTTCCCTTCTAGTAACTTCTGTAGAGCTGGATTACTATGTAGATATTGCTTAAATTTGGTTTTTGTCTTAGAATATTTTAAATTCTCCATCTATGTTGATTGAAAGTTTTGCTGGGTATAGTAGTCTGGGTTGGATTCTGTAGTCCCTTAAGGACTGTATGATTTCTGTCCAGGCCCTTCTGGCTTTCATAGTTTCTGTTGAGAAATCTGGTGTGGTTCTGATAGGTCTACCTTTATCTGTTACTTGGCCTTTTTCCCTTGCTGGTTTTAGAATTTTTTATTTGTTCTGTAGGCTTAGTGTTTTGACTATGATGTGACGTGAAGAATTTCTTTTCTAGTCTATTCTACCTGGTGTTCTGTAGGCCTCTTGTATGTTTATGGCCATCTCCTTCTTTAAGTTGGGAAAGTTTTCTTCTATAATTTTCTTGAAAATATTTTCCGGACCTTTGAGCCTGATGTCTTCTTTTTCTTCTAGTCTTATTATTCTTAGGTTTTGTCTTTTCATGGTGTCCTTGATTTCTTGGATGTTTTGTATTTGGAACTTTTCTGATTTTATTTTTTCTTTGAGAGACTTGTCATTTTCCACAAGTGTATCTTCGGCTCTTGAGATTCATTCTTCCATCTCTTTTATTCTGTTGGTGATGCTTACCTTTGTAGTTCCTGATCTTTTCTCTATGTTCTCCAGCTCCTGTTTATTTTCTATGTGTGTTTTCTTTATTGATTCTAATTCTGTTTTCATGTCTTGCGCCATATCCTTCATCTGTTTGAATGTGGAGTCCTGCTTTTCAATGACGGCTTCTATTTTTTTGTCCGTTTCCTCTCTATGTATCACTAATTGTGCCTCTACTTTTTTTGGTATAAGTGTCTGTATTTCTGTGAGAGCTTTGTTTATTTCTTCTTTATTTGCCTTCATTTGTGTGAACATTTCTTTGAGAGCTTTGTGCATTTCTTCTTTGTTTGCCTCAATTTTTCTGGTCATTTCTCTGAGAGCATGATTTGTTCTCTCTTGGTTAGTCTTGATTTCTTTGGCTCTTTCTCTGAGGGCTTTGTTCATTTCATCTTTATGGGCCTCTAATAGCTGGAGAAACATAGTTTTGAGGTTGTTTGCTTGTGTATCTAGTGAATTGAAGTGTCCATTGTTTTGTGGGGTTGCTGGTGAGGTCATTATGTCCTGATTTTTGTTAGCAGTGTTCTTAAGTCTGCCTCTAGCCATCTAGTTATTTATAATCCTCACTGTTTGTTCCTCAAGATTGTAGTTCGGGCTATGATGGTCTCTTTCTATTTTCTGGACTGTTTTTTCAGGAAGATGAGAGAGGTTCACTGGTTTGGGTGTGTGCACTGTGGTTTCAGTTTTGCCTAAGTAAGGAATGTGACACTTGTGCTATTCGTGTGCGCTTTTAGTGGGTACAGTGTGCGTGTGCGGATTCTCTGACCATTGCAGTGGCCTTGCAAGCCACTATTATGCAGTTCTGTCTGAGATCCAGGGATTGTTTGCCTGGATTACACTGGTGGACCCACAAGGCAGAGGCTTCAAAGTTGGGGTCGCTATCCCAAGAATCTCTATGATGCCCACACTAGGGGTGTGGGTGGCAGGGATCTCGTCTGGTTGCTTCTGTGGAGAGGCCCTGGGTCTGGGGCAAACTCTTCTTAGAAGGCTCACTCACTCTCTTGCAGGACCAGTTGGAATGCACAGGGGTTCCCGTTGCTCTCTACTCTCTGATTTGTTCCTGCTGCGGTGAGTGCGCGAGTAGGGTAACAGTCAGCTCTGTGACACTGTGGCTGCAGGACTCGGTGTCCACCTTTCCTGTGTGAGGCCGCTCTGTCCTTTCCCTCTGCCAGGAGGGGTTATGTTGACTGGTTCCGGGGTGGCGCAGGAAAGACTTAGGTTGAGTGTTCTCAATCCCAGATCCTGGGCCCAGATCTCTCTGCCAGAAGCAGCCTGGCAGTAGAACCTATGTTTTCTGATTCGAGAAAGAGTACCAGGTAGGGTTGAGTATTCTCAGATCCAGAGCTTGGGTTTCTCTGCTAGGGGCCGCTGGGTGAGCTAGAGAGAGGGTGCTGTGTCCTTGGCAGGCTGCCTCTCTGTCCTTCCCCTCTGACCTTCCCCTCCACTAGGGCAAGCTTATGGAGGTGCTCCCAGGGGAGTGCCAGAAGGGGTTGGGGTTTCTCAGTTCGATCCTGAGCCGGGGTTTCTCTGCCAGGGGTCGGGGAGGGGGGCGCCAGTGATAGAACTTGCTGCTAGACTTTATTGAACTGGACACAGGAGAATCTCAGGACTTGTAGAATGACCACAGTCCCAGATCCCGAGCTGAAGTTTGTTTGCTAGGAGCCGCCGGCAGCACTGGAGTTTCGGGCCTGTGAAGCCGCTGTGCTCCTCTTTATCCGTCCACTCTGCTGCGGCAGGTTTATGGCAGCGTTTGGGGGAGTGCCCGAAAGGATTGGGTTTTCTCAGCCCCGATCTCGGGTTGGGGTACAGACAATGTGGTCTGTGGCAGATTCTGCTGGCTGCCTCCTGCCTCCTCCCAAGAGGGAGTAGGGATTTTGAGCTGGGCGCGCAGCTGCTCTCCACGCAAGGCAGGAGCTCAGCTGTGATGGTGGCGGGTACCAGTGGTCAGCGAGAACTTCCAGGGAAAGACTGGGTGACCCGTGATCAGTCTCGCAACTTTCCTTCCCCGTGGGGTTTTTTTGCGACTGGGACTCCCAGTCTCAGGCACCGTTGTGCCCACCAATCAGCCTGGGAAAGTGATCGGGACACGAAGGCTTATGGCACCAGCCCAGAGACCCAAAGCCCGCGTTACCCGGGTTTCTTCCAGGTTCTGGCTGGGCAGCCGAGAGTGGACCCGACTGATTCCCACGCTGTGGGGGCCTCTCCTCACCTGGGAAACACGATAGCTGTTGTTTTAGGGCCCAGAGTTCAGTCTCCTGGTCTGAACACACAGAGTGTGTTGTCCCGCTTCTCAGACACAGTGTTCTCCTGGCACCGCCATCTTGGTCCCCCAGGTTTTATTTTTGTTGTTGTTGTTTTCCTTTTAATTCTACTAATGGTTGTTGTTGTGTCATCAACAATATATTGGTTTGAGTATACCAGCCCTCAATCCAAATTTGAATTGTGCCTATGTGAATACAGTTATAAATCAGGTCAACTTTAGAAACTTAGCATGACATGAATCTGTAAGTTTACCTTTTTTTTCTATCTTATTTCTAAATCTTATTTGAAATTAAGGGAACATGGTCATACTGTTTGTCAGGATATATTTAAAAACCTTTTGAGTCATGTTCTACCCAAGTATTGCTATATTCCCAGCTTCTCTAAGTAAGGAGAAATAATTAACTTGTAATTCAGAACCTTGGGGTGTAATGTTGAAAAGTCAGATGTATAAACTTATATATTTGCATTTATTATTCAAATATGACCTGGGAATGAATCATTCAAGTGGTAGGGTAATAAAGGCTATGTTTCTTAGGAATAATGCTGTTTTCAGCCAAGGAGAGTCAGTAAAAAGTCAGACTCTCAGTCAAGTTCTGGTGTTATAATTTTAGACGTAAGATATAATATGTATAGGATTTGATAGAAAATGAGATGCTGGTGAAAATGCTACATTTTTCAGTAGAGACTTTTACCTCTGTTTTGAGCCAGTTTTTAGTATCTGTGTGAAAGCCGTTCATCTCACGAGCAGCCTGTTTTTCCATTCATGGCTTTGCCAGACTGGAAAACTCATCCCCTGACCACCACATAGGCAGGGTTTTGACATAAACATCTGATTCTATTACTTAGATTGAGTTAAAAGGAAAGAAAGGAAAGAAGGAAGGGAGACAGGAAGGGAGGGAGGGATGGAGGGAGGGAGGGAGGGAGAGAGGAAGGAAGGGAGGGAGAGAAGGAGGGAGGCAGGGAAGAAAAAGAAAATAAAACAAAGCTTTGATGATTTAAAAAAAAAGATTAGTGTTGTTAGCTAATCTTAGGCCTGTTTTGCCTCTCATGTGAGTTTCTCCCCTTGCAAAGCACACAGAATATTCTGGACCGTTGTCCTCCTGTGCTGCTGTAATAGTGATGGTGGAATTTGCTGTGTGGCCCTGTGTTGTGTCTGTGCTCACCATTGGTAACTCAGTGCAACAAACTTCAGAAGTTTTTTGGTCTTTCTTAACCTACATCTGGTCCTGTCACACATAGTGCTTCATAGTTTCAAGTACTTTGATGTTTTCAACCAGCGCTTCTGCATCCTTTTGGACAATGCAAAAACAAAAACAAAAACAAGCAACAAACAAGGAAAAGAAAACCTGTTTAATGAATGTCCATATCATTAAAAATCTAGAAGAAAAAAATGAAAGCAACTGGGTATATTTACAGAGATATTTTAAATGGCTTTTCCACAAAATATAAGTAAAAGGAACGAATATGATTGTTTCTCCTATTTATCATACTAAAATCTTCCAGCCAAAACAATTAATCAAGAAAATCAAGGCTATATGATGCATAAATTTTAAAGGGGAAATGTATTCTATTCACAATATGTAATTTTGTATATAAAATGACTCTTGAAATTACTGTTAGGGTCTAATAAATTAATTTTAACATCTATACAGGAAGGGAAAATGCCTTGCCTTGAGTAACTAATACTTAATGAGAAAGAAATGAAAAGACTAGAAATTTGCATGATTTTTTTAAATAATTACTATAAGTTTATAATACCTAGAGCAATGTACCATATAGTTAGAGAAATTACCAGGAGGTAATAGAGGTCAAAAGAGTCCACTGTCGCTATGGCAAAATGATTTTGATGATGATAAAAATCATTGAGAAGTTTCAGTCTCTCATTTTTCAAATATAATATGAAGCAAACAGCCCATCACTCCTATAGGTATATAAATAAATAAGCAAACACACACAGACACAAACTGATGTAGTGGTGACAAGACTGTTTATGGGGTAACGAACGCATCTCTTGACTGAGGTTGAAGTTGGCTCCATGGGAGAATTTGATGTCTGAAATGGTCAATATTGTAATATAGATAGATAGATAGATAGATAGATAGATAGATAGATAGATAGATAGATAGATAGATACACAAACACACACATTATATATACACACACTATAATATAAAAAGTATATACTATATAAATATATATATATATATATATATATATATTGTGTGTGTGTTTGAGTGTATATAATGATCTTATATTGCAGTGGATCCTGGCTATTGCAAAGACTTACAGTTTTAAAATAGTGAGAATAAGTGGCTGAGTGTTCAGTCATAGATGGCACATCTGTACCAATACTCACCAACCAAGACTCACCATGGAAGAGTAATGGAAAGAATTAATAGCCAGAAGGAAATTAAGAATTAAGACTTAATATAGGGAGAAAAGCTGTGCAATATTCTTCCCTGGACATGACTATTATACACATAAACTCACACCAGCAGTGGTGCCTAAGATCTGCACAAGATTAATCCAGTTTTTATGTATCAGCCGCTCTCGACCCAGAGAAGAGCATGTCTGATTGCATGCGGGTTGATGCCCCAGGTCCCGCCTCTGAGAAAAAGGTATCGGACGGGTCTGATGCTCTTTGGGTGGATGACACCTAAATGAACATTGGTACAAAGTCCCAATATATTTCTAATATCAGAGATCAGACCTCTACTCTTGCCTGATGCGTCTAAAACAAAAAGAGGGAACTGTAGAGAGCTGCGTAATACCGCGCCTTAAAGATGGAGCTGATTTCCGCCTTCCACCTTCCCGATGGTGAGTGCTCTCTGTCACAAACAACTCCATATTTGGCTAAGGCTGAGGATCTGGCTTGCTTCCGTGTATGTGGACCTATCTGCATTGCCCACGAGGCACGCTGGGGTTGGCTACCCAGAGGCTATTTTAAGCTGTGGGCTGGCTTTCCCCAGGGTCAGAAGATTGTCCAAGGTTCCTGAATAAACTGCATTGAGAAGAACAAAAAAAAAAAGATCAGAAAGAAGGAGAGGAGGACCTCCCCTATCAGTGGACTTGGGGAGAGGCATGCATGCAGAAAGGGGGGGAGGGAGAGACCGGGAGGGGAGGAGGGAGGGACTTATGGGGGGATACAAAAGGAATAAAGTGTAATTAATAACAGTTAAATAAAAAAATTAAAAAAAATTATTATTCAGTATCCTTCCTTGTTGTAGTTCCATCCGTTATCCACTCCCATGCCCACCCTCCTATATCCCCCCTCCTGCTTCCCCTTTCCTCAGAAATGGGAGCTCCCTTTTCCATCCACTCCAGCTTTTCAAGTTGCATTAGGATTGAGTTTGTCCTCTTCCCCTGTGGTCTGGCAAGGCAGTCCCACCAGGGGGAAGTGAACAAAAATGTGGCAAGTAAGACTGTGTCTGATTCACTCCCCTCCTTCCCTTACTGCAGGACCCATATGAAAGTCAAACTACCCATTTTCTGCATCTTTGTAGGAGGCCTAAGTCCAGTAGGTGAATGGTCCTTGACTGATGCTTCAGTCTCACAGCAAGCCCCTCCAGTCCCTGCTTAGCTGACTCTGTCGGTCTTCTGGTGAAGCTCCTGTGATCTTCAAGTCCTTTTCTCTTTCCTTTCACTTTTCCAGAAGACTCCCTGAACATCGCCCAATGTTTGGCTGTGAGTCTCAGCATCTGTTTTGAGGCACTGCTGGGTAGAGCCTCACATAGAACAACTCTGTCAGGCTCCTACCTGTGAGCTTAGCAGAATATCATTCATAGCGTCAGGGGTTGGAACTCTCCAAAAGGTAGGTCTTTGGTTGGAACAGGCGTTGGTTGGACATTCCCTCAATCTCTGTTCTATCTGCTCTAACTTTATCCCTGTACTTTTCTTATATATTAATATTTTTTATTTTTAAATAATTTTATACATTCACTTCTATTCAAGCTGTAGCCCATTCCCTCTTTTCCTTCTAATACTCCCTTCCCTCCCTCATCTCCTCCCTGCCCCCTTCCGAGTTCACTGAGAGAGGGTGTCCTCCTCTCCTTCCATATGGCCCTAGCTTATCAGGTATCTTCAGGATAGTTGCAATGCCCTTATCTGTGGCCTAGCAAGGCTGCTCCTCCCTCAGGGGGGAGGGGAAGCTCATGAGTTCATGTCAGAAACAATTTCCTGTCCCCCTTACTAGGGAACCCACTTAGATACAGAGCTAGCATGGGCTATGTCTGAGCAGGGGTTGTAGTTTATATTCATGCATGGTCCTTGGTTGGATAAACAGTCTCATAGAAGACCCCTGTGCTCAGATATATTTGGACCTTGTGGGGCTCCCTGTCCCCACTAGGATATACTAATTCCTCCTTCCTTCATATGATTCCCTGCAGTCTGCCAAAGTCATGGTTATGCGTCTCAGCATCTGCTTTGATACACTACTAGGGTAGAGTTTTTCAGGTGCCTTCTGTGGTAAACTACTGTCCTGTTACTTGTTTTCTCTTATGTCCAATGCATATCCCATTTGTTTTTCTAAGTGAGGACTGATCATCTTACCCTGTGTCCTCTTTCTTGTTTATCTTCTTTAGGTGTGTAGATTTCATTATGTTTATCATATCTTATAAGTCTATATAAGTGAGTATATAGCATGTGTGTCTTTCTCCCTCTGGGATACTTCACTCAGGATAATTTTTTCTAGATCCTACTATTTGCCTGCAAAATTCATGATTTCCTTGTTTTTAATTGCTGAGTAGTATTCCATTGTGTAAAAATACCACAATTTCTGTATCCATTCCTCTGTTGATGGACATCTGGGTTGTTTCGAGGTTCTGGCTATTACGGATAAGGCTGGAGAAACAAAAAACGCAGAATTTCCAAAACAATCCTGTACAACAACAGATCCTCTGGAGGTATCTCCATCCCAGATCCCAAGTTGTACTACAAAGCAATAATAATAAAAACTGCTTTGTACTGGCATAGAAGCAGAATGGTGGATCAATGGAACCAAATAGACGAACCAGAAATAAACATACACTCCTATGAATACTTGATTTTTGACAAAGAAGTCAAAACCATTCAATGGAAAAAAGACAGCATCTTCAACAAACAGTGCTGGTCAAACTGGATGTCTCCATGCAGAAAATGAAACTAGATCCATATTTATCACCCTGCAAAAAAACTAAAGTCTAAGTGGATCAAAGACCTCAATATAAAACAAGCTACTCTAAATAGATTAGAAGAAAAATTGGGGAAGACCCTAGAACTCACTGGCACAGGAGATAACTTCATGAACAGAACACCATCAGCACAGGCCCTAAGAGCAACAATCAATAAATGGGACCTCATGAAACTGAAAAGCTTCTGTAAAGCAAAAGACACTCTTATTGTAACAAAACGACAGCCTGCAGATTGGGAAAGGATCTTCACCAACCCAACATCTGACAGAGGGCTGATATCTGGAATATATAAAGAACTAAAGAAGTTAAAAGGAAATAATCTAAGTAACTCAATTAAAAAAATGGGGTATGGAGCTGAACAGAGAATTCTCTGTAGAAGAATATAGAATGGCAGAGAAACACATAAGGAGATGTTCAACATCTGTAGCCATCAGAAAGATGCAAATCAATACGACCCTGAGATTTCACCTTACACCCATCAGAATGGCTAAGATCAAAAACTCAAGAGATAACACATGCTGGAGAGGCTGTGGAGAAAGGGAAACCCTCCTCCATTGCTGGTGTGAATGTCAACTGGTAGAATCACTATAGAAATCAATCTGGCACTTTCTTAGACAATTAGGAATGGTGCTACCTCAAGATCCAGCTATACCACTCCTAGGCATATATCAAAAAAATATTCAAGTACACAATAAGAACATCCCTGTACTTCTGTAGGCAGGGTAAATTTTGCTAAGAAGGATTTTCGTTCCCTTCCCTGTGCTAGGAGACTAGTCTAGTTAGAGGGTATCCTCTTATCTCTCTATGGCCTCTGCTCCTAGGAATCTCTGTTTGAGTCCTCCTCATCTCCTCCCAGGAGCCTAACCTGGTAAATCCAGTTTTAAATTTCAACAAGGACTTGGGTGAACTCCAAAGTGTCCACCCCTTGCTCAGGAGTTGTTATTACTAGTTGATAGCTGCTGGAGGAGGTGGGGTTGCTTTTCCTTAGGGATGAACCTTGGTAGCATCCCAGTGGATGAGTCCACACCCATGCATTCATGGAAAGAACTGATTGAACTCAATGAGTTAAATAAGGAAGTAATCAAACCATTTTGAAAGGAGTCCCTGAAGCTGGGAGGATGAAATAATGGGGGTATCCTTTGCTACAAACTTTAAGAAACACAAATATTCTTTGGTTAATGAATTAATTAAAGATTTAGTATTTCTACACACTGGATACTAATATCTGGAGCAATGTGAAATGGTTGAGTGATTTAATTTCAGTGTTTCTGATTAACTATTTCTGTGAAAACCCAGAGGTGTACATGATGAAAATGTTAACTATGTTGTATATTAATAAAGTGCTTTTATTAAACATATTATTAAACACTTCTGAGTCCACAGGAGAAACAAAAGAAAATTATTTACTCCTAGGACTTCACGTATGTTCTGGACACATCTGAATTACATTTGGGTGTAATTTATTTTTATCGTATTTGATACCTGAAGGCATCAGCCAGTTTATTATCAAGACTAAGACTGACACTTACAGATCATGCCTCAAGGATGTCATGACACAGAGCTCATAGTTACATCTCAGTGGCCATTCCCAGGTACCAGAGTAAACAGGCCACCAGAATGTCTAACACAATGAAATCCCTGTCAACATCAATGTGGACCTCTGACCCTTATCCTCTATGCACAAATTGTTACATCTGTATCAAATTTCACTAGAAAGAAAAGAAACTTCACTTATTTAACTTAACATCCAAAACTTTATTTGAAATGCCAATTTTGGAAGAGGTCACACTTGTAAATTATATTACTATGCTGATCAATAATGTCTACCTGTTTTAGCAATTTCATTTTTATTGCTGGAGAGAACGTTGGAGCTATTTATGCACACAGCAAGAGTCAGGAGTGGACTCTAACTAAAGCTGTGTCATTTCTAAGTTAAATACCCTAGTTTGACACCTGTTCTCTCCTGATCTGAGTCTTATCTCTGCAATTAAGAGCAGTAGAGTTTGTAAAAACATTTCCCTGGGTGTTGTTATTTGTAAAATGGCAACAAGAATAGTATTTGCTTCATATGATTCAAGAGTAAAGTTACAAGGCAAGTATCTTGTGTTATCAGCTCTGAAAACACCCACTTTATTTGTGTAGGAAAAAAAAAGTCCTAGAAACACCAAAGTTTCACAGCTCTCACTGCTTGCTAGGCTTTGCCTAGGGCTAGGACACTGAACTCGAACTAAACCAGCAGTAATCGAGACAACGTTATGGGCTCAGGTGTTAACAACTATCCCCATTCTCTAGTATCTTGGGCTGATGCTTATTTTCAAACTATTTCAGTATTATTGGATCAACACCAAAACTACAACAACAGATAACAACTGTTCTTTTCTGCCATCAAATACTTCAAGTTGTGAAACTTTATGCCGCCTGATCCTGAAAGGAATTGCCATGGTGCTGTGAACATTAGAGCAATTAAATGATTACTGCTGTTTTGAAAAATGTACCCTTTGGCACAGTATTAACCACCTCCTCCCAGCAAGACAGCCTTGTTTATCATTACTGGTTTGGATTCTTCTGAGAGTCTTTGATGCATATGACAAGGCTCATATCCAAGCCAATTTGAATTAATTTCTTTCACAACATTCCATGAAACACTAGCAAAAGCTTCCTAAGCCAGAATTCTTTTCCATTGCTTCAACCTCCCTCCCCCAAATTGATCAATCATTAACTAGAAAAAACTGTCCATACAAAGCATGAAACCATCTCTTGGTTTTACATAGTGATGGACAGTTTACCCAAGGGACATAATCACATAGCATCACTGTACTGTTTATAAAAGCTGGGAGTGACGATACAAATAGTGATTTTGTTTTTGGGTTAGAGATCACAGTTGTTTCTATAGATTATTTCCAAGTAAAACACTCATGATTATTTGACCATTTTAGTTAATGCAGCTTACCTAACCAAGCTAATCTCTTCCTTCTTCTAAACACATGCTCTGTGTGCTAATTCATAGACCTCTAGTCATGTGTCAATGATTTGTGAAGACTGGGAAAGTTTTTCCTTAACCAGCCATGATTATAATGGCTTGCAACCTGGATCTTTAGGCACTTCTCATCTTGGACCTACTTTTGCATATATGCATGCATTTTTGGCTGTGATGGTGGTTCTGGGTATTGAACTCATCATCTTTTGGAAGGGAAGTTTTCTGAAAATTGGCGTTATTCCCTGACTCTCCTTACTCTATTTTGCTTAGGGCTAGGACAATGGGCCTAAATCAATAGAAACAAAGCACTCTGTCCCTGATACGTTTCCATCCCAAAATATCCGTACATTTACCCACTTTGGTGAGACAATAAGGTCACTCAGGCAGGTGGCATGGAGTTATGAAGTGGGTCAGTAGAAGAACAATGGCTTCGCACTTGCATCTACACTGTGCCCTACTCTATGGAGGTATTTTACACCAGTAATATAACCTCCCAGGCCTTTCATTTAATCACAAAGAGGAGATTACTACTTGATAAAATGAACAATAAAGGTCACGTTTGCAGTGACTTTTATGTTTTCCTGAAGTAATTTTTGAAAGTGGGAATGGTACAAAACAAGTAATTTAAATATAATCAAACTAAACACTAACCCACTGTTTGCTGCAATGCTTTTGAATGTTTTCTTACTGAGCATGCCTTTCCAGGCTTCCCTGCTCCACTCTGTGTGTGTTTATGTGTGTAGGTATAAGTGCGTGTGTGTATATGTGTGCTTGTGTGTGTGTTTATGCATGTGTCTGGGTATGTGACTACATTGCTTTTTTTGCTAGTTTTGGCATCACTTGCACTTTATAGCCTCTTTGGATCAAGTGATTCCTTATGGAATCAACAACTTCAATCACCACTGAGGTGGTGATGAAGGATGACTGCCTCCAAAGACACATTTCTGGTGTTGAGAAGGACCATGAATTTAACCACAAAAGCCATAGAAATTTCAGGGAAGTCTCTGATCTCATTTATCACCTGATTGTCAGAGGCACAGAAGTGAATTAAAGCTGCAGCTGTCATTGTCATTTTGGGGGAACATTCCTTTTCAAACTCAGGTTACAGTTTGCTATTTCAGTTGTAGAAAAGCATTTTCTAAGAGAAAATGTGGCCCTTTCCTTCCCCAATGGCTTTCTCTTTGCGTTATACATCAAAGAATTGTCTATAAACAGAGCCCTCTGGAAGACACAGTTCAAGGCCAGAACTTGGAAAAGTGCAAAATCACAGACTTTCGTATATGACATATCTTCATAGTTACCAAAGATAGATCATAGGAGCAAAGGAGTTTGGTGATACCAGAAATGCAAAGATCTCAGATTTTAGCAGTTCCTGGCAATGTGGACATATTCAGCAATGCCTCGGCCAGCTCACTAACCACCTCACAAGGTCTGAAAGGATATACCCATTCTTAGTGGACACAAATGGTTTATCAGTCTAAGGTGCAATCAAATTTTTTTTACATTTACCTCATTGACCAGACTTCAGGTCACAGATATCAATCTACAACAATATGTACAGTATCTTTAGCTATAAAATTAAGTTTTTTTTGAAATAAGTACCATAATATAATATATTTATTTATTATTGTAATGTATATATGACATCTTCAAAGGGAGTATATATGTTCTGTGGCAGAGTACATAAGGTGTCAGGGAACACCTTTGTGGAATTGGTTTTTTCATTTAAATTTTATGTGAGTCCTGGGAATGAAACTTACATTTTCATGTTTGTGACAAGTATTTTCTCCTGCTGAGCCAACCATTTTGCTCCCCTCCCCCAATTTTCCTAGGTTCTTCATGATGCTATGTATTTCTCTTTTCTTTCTTATCCAAATGGCCTCTGTATTTAGAGAAGTAATCAGAAAGAACTGCTGAGATGGAAGATACATCCCTATTTTGAAACATCTAAATCTTAAGACTTGGGAAGAAGGTTCTCTGGTTGAAAGAACCATGAGGAATAAATTATACTTTTCAGCACAGGGAAAGGGAAAGACCCAAGTAAAATGTGAGTGCATCCCACTAAGGAGCCCTGTGAGTCCTGGAATGTCTTAGAGGACATAAGCGACTGTGGGAAACAAAAGAGCTTATCAACAATAATATCTGTGAGTTAAAACCATGAACTAAAACTCTCTCTCAAAAAAAAAATGTTTTCTCCAGGCCTGATGTGATGAAACTGGCAGAACCTAAGGAGGGGAGCTAGAGAGATGATAGATTCCAGAAGACTGGGATGGAAGGGTTTTAGGTTTTTTGTTTGTTTGTTTCTTGGTAAGCGGGAATACTTTTATGAAATGTGAGTTATTTTATTATAAATTTATGACTAGTCGACTCACCATATTAGGAGATAGGATGAATGTTATCACTCTACATCTGAAGCAAAACACATCTCTTTTCCTACCCAGGAAGAAGCCTTCAGTGAAAGGCTACAGAACACTACATATTTTTGGCATCTTTTGTAGGGACACAGCTTTGCTGCATTTCTGAAATGTAAACCCAATCTTACCAGTCATGAAACTCTTCAGCTAGTCTGTGGGATACGCTTGGAAAATAAGAACTTCAGATGTCCCTGACATCTCAAAATCCAGGCTTTTCCCAGATATTTGATGCCCATGGCAACTACATCCTTGTCTGCTCTGTGATCTAACTTATGTCCCAACGACACACCTCTCTCTAGTCATCTTTAGTCTTGTCTTTCTACTCCATTGTCTATCAGCACAGCACTTCCTGAACAAGATCTACACTCTGTCAACATGTCTGACTGCCAGAATGTTAACATTAAAGGATTTTTAATTCCAGAAAAACAAATCTCAACATACATGCATATCCAATACTTGCTTTCAGGAAGGGAAGCAACTGTCACCATTCAAAGTGACAGCCCTCTTGAGAAACCCACTGACCCAGTCATGAAAGGCCACTGGTCTGGAGGGCAGAGAGACTTCATTATGTAGTTCTCTTCTGTGCACTAAGCTAGAGGTGACCCAAGGGTGACAATCATAAAGGATAGGCTAGATAATTACCTGGAAAACACATGAACACAAAATGAAAATCTGTGCTTCTCTCCTGGGTTTCTTTTCTGCAGTCCTTACTTCACAATAGAATGAGAAAAAATAATAATACATAAAAATCTATATGTAGAATTTCTCTCTATCCACCTGTCTGTTACTAAGTTAGTTTATGAAATACCAAAACACAATGTCTAGATCAAGTAACTTAATTCTACCACAATTTGAGTGAAAGCCCTGTCTGATGAGGTTTTCACCCCTGTCAGATGAGGAAGTGGCAGCCTCAGTGGGAAGTGACAAGGTAGTCAGAACTTTAGATGTTATGAGAATGGACAGGACTTAGCTATTTACAGACCACCATAACCTTTTCTGGAGGTTTCTAGAAATAAATGTGTAACAAAACTATGTTGAGACAAGTGGAGAGAGAGTGAAAAACAACAACAAAACAACATTCTGAGGCTCCATCCCTCTTTATGGGAGATTCTATTGTGCACACAGGCAGAGTAACACTGAACACCTGACCTGCTGATCCTAGCTTGCCTTACATCACCAAGCAGGGAAGAATGGCTGGACATTTCACTAAGACCCTAAAACCTGTCACTGTTCATAATGCCACATTGTAGAAAATCAGAAAGGCACACAAATAAAGACTCCATGTCAGGATGTCCACTGCCTTCAAAATGCATGCCTTGTGCTAGTGTGCGTCAGAACATGGACATTCAAAGAAACTGAAAATTCTCGGAAGACTACCAGGGTTCTTCCTGAAGGAGTATTTTTGGATTAATTTAACTTTTTACTTTCTTCCTCTTTATTATTTCCTTCTCTCTCTCCTCCTTCCCTCCCCTCCACCCCATCTCTCATTACTTTCTCCTATGCAAGTTGTTTCCATTAATGTTCTATTATTTGCTGAAAGATGTCATGGTTATGCTCACAGAAATATTGATTGTGGGGATTTCTTTTTAGAAGGCAAAGAGTCAACAATTTTTTTGCAGATATGCAAGTATTTGAATAAACCATATAGTGTCTAATGGCTACTCTTTGTGTCTCCTATCTCCTATACTAGTGCGATACGTACCAAAAATATCTTTTCCTGACCATATATAGCTTCCCAATACTACCAAGTTCTGTTCTACGAAATGGCAGCAAAAAATTAAATTTGGACTTTACTCCTTGCCTTACTCTTATATTCCATTGCAAACAGATTTTGTTCCTCCTAGCAGGAATTCCTGGCAGATAACCTATCAGGAGGATGTGGAGTCAAATGTGACCATAGCCAATGCAAAAATATGTGTTCTTGAAGGAATAACAAAGTATATTTTATGTAATTTTTGCAAACATCTTGCTTTCCTATCGGGATTTCCTTTTTAGTGGAACAACTTCACCTTCCCTCCCCCAGCTCCCTCCATGTCCCTCCCCAAATCCTTCTCCCTGTCCCTCTGACCCTAGCCTATCAGGTCTCATAAGGACTGGCTGCATTGTCTTCCTCTGTGGTCTCATAAGGCTGTTCCCCTATCAAGAGAAAGTGATCAAAGTGCCTGCCACTGAGTTCATGTCAGAGACAGTTTCTGTTCCTGGCAAATGAGAGGACATCAAAAGAGGGAGAAAATAGGGAACAGGACAGAAGCCTACCACAGAGGGCATTTGAAAGACTCTACCCAGCAAGATATCAAAGCAGATGCTGAGACTCATAGCCAATCTTTGGGCAGAGTGCAGGGAATCTTAGGAAAGAAGGGGAAGATAGAACAACCAATTCTCAATTCTATGTTAAACACATCCAAAGGCAAAAGAAGATAGGGTAGCTTAGCCCCTACCCAGAGTGAAAATTGTGCTTCAGTTGTAAGTCCTTGAATACCTTATAGTCTCTAAAATATGTATGGCTTTTGCTGGAACTCCCAGTGTATTGGATCCAGAGCCGTCTGGAACTTTAATGAACAGCTTGGGAGGTGTCCGTGCGTTTTCTCTGAAACAAGCCAGCAAGGTTGACAGTGTAAGAATTCTCACCTATATGCCCCTTTCTAACTTACTAATCAGCAATTTCCTTGCTTACTGAGACCATTTCAGTACTTCATTGCTCAAACAGTACCTTCTAACATGCTTGATAAACACAGAGTGCGCTAAATTTAATAAACGGAGAGAGCCACTCATTTGGGTTTCTAATACAAAATGGCCTTGGCAATTCTGTTTTAAAATATTTAGTAGCTCAGTTAAAAAACGCCCCTGTGAATCTTTTATGACATCATTTATCTTTCTACTTTTTTTCGGCCTTAAATTGCCCTGCCAGATTTATTTGCTGTTGCATTAGGCTTCAGTGTCTACCAGTTCTAGGCTTTGGTAATGCAATTCGGTCTTTTCAATGCAAAGCTCGGGCTTGAATATTAAATTGACATTTGCTGTTAAGACTCCACATATGGGATGATGATAGCATTCCACTTTCAGAAAGGGATCTATGTATGTACATCTAACCCTGTAGTATCCATGGATAATCCCTAGCCTCCCCCAACTCTTGCTGTGTGTAATCCAGGACTCTGTAACATGCTCTCCCCTGGGCTGCTATACCATACACCCTATTCTATTACTACCTTCATCTGATGCTCTACTGTCTGCTGCCAAATAAATTGTTTCAGGAAAATGCTGTCTGCTTTGCTGCTTTTATTAAAAGCAGAATCTGATCAACAACATTCCAATTATAAGTGTACAAAGAGGGAAAGACAATCCGGTTTTTTGAATTGAATCCCACCTGGACAGTCCTGTCGTTGAGGGCACTGATAATACATTGCTTATGTATTTGTGCAGAGCATGCCAGAAGTGAATTCCACATCATTAAGAAAGCTCTCCATCGATCGCACACAAGCTGGCAGCTGTAACCAGCAAGGTGCAGAATCAAGTTTCCTTTGCTACTGAATATGTATCATCATGGCCCCTGTGCATCCCATCCCTGCCTACAGGGTCTGCCAGACTCACAGCAGCTTGAAGAGCAGGACGGAGCTTTGCAATAGGGCTGTTCAACTTATTTATCATACAGTGCAGTAGCTTGCATTTTAAACACCGCTGACAAAGAGCTTGGGACTCCTAAGCACTTTCAGTCTTCTTGGCTCACACAAAGCACACAGAGAGGTGATTCACCACTGAAAACACCCACACTTAGCTTCTGGATATAATCTGGCCAGGCATGTGTGGCTGTACCCTTTTCTTTCTGATAATAGGAGTGGGAAAGTATGGGATTCTCACAAGCAGACAAGTTATATCAGATGGAGTGGGAGATTACTAGGTCCAACAGTGTGGGCTCTCTAATGTTTAAAACATTCTTAAAGTCCCTAACATTATCTTTGGGTGGATGATTTACAAGAGTCATTCTTTACATGATTTTTTTTTCAACAAATCCTCAACCAGAGGCAATGATGTGTGTGTTAAAGCCCTGGGTAGTAGTGCAAAACTGATACAGTCACAGAATCTTGGACAAGGTATTTAACATACTTTGCCTTAATTTGTTCATCTATAACATGGGGATATCACTTGCTTAATGTTAAGAGTTGTGAGAAATAAATATATTGATTTACGACACTCACTTTGCGATGTGATTTGCAGGACGTAAGCCTCGGCTCTGGGCATTGTGTGAATGCAGGGCGTCTCTGGTTTCCTTGATCATATCTAATGTTTGATATTTAGTGCTCCACCTCTATCCCCAGATGTTAGATTACATGGCAAGGAGAGACTATTTATTCATGTCAACAGTATGCAGATATCTTATATATTTTAAATGTTAGCAGAGAAGCAACACTTCTAAACTTTTTTGTCTTTTTCTTTTTCCAGTTTTGGGGAAAATTGAGGTCTCTCAGGCAACATATCTTTTAATATTTGTAGAATGACCTACCCATTTGTTATAATTAAGTAAATACAAAGTACTTAGAGAACACTTGCCATATCCAAAGCTTTAATAAGGATTCTAAAGTTGGAAGGCACGATTTCCTTTTATGGTTCCTGTCCTTACACTGACAGTTCCGTATTTGGATAATGGAAACTAATGATATCTGCTGAAGATCACTGAGGTTCACCTGGAACATCAAGAGCCTAGCTGACAACCATGTCCTCTTTTGAATGAGGTCCTTGTGTGACCTATGCATGCAGGTAGTTCAGGATGGGCCACTTTAAGGCTGCTGAACCCGATGCATTAGGAGATGCTCGTGAGTCACAGTAGCATTTAGGGCCGCCAGAACATCCTTGAACCCAAAAGTCAGACAGTATGTGCTTCTCTCTGTGTCAATCATGTGTCTCATTATCAAGAAGAGTGAATGTTGCTGAGCTTCATGGAAAATACAAGCATTAGATCTGATCATATGGAGTTATCAAATGTCTAAATACTTAATACACATATTAAGTATAATACACAAAGGCTCAAGAACAACAGCAGTCTTAACAAAATTGTCATAGTGTTAGTTAAGTAAGAGCAAACACATGAATTTCAAATCAATTGTCCCTCTGTGAGGAGGGTAGTAATGGAAGACACAGGAACCCTGCCTCTCCTCTTTAAGCGAAAATGAAAAGCAAGCCAAGTGAGCTTCAGGATTAATTCCCACTGTTTCTCAGGAGCCCCGCTTCATCATTCCTAGTGGGTCATCCCTGCCACTTAAATCAGTCTTCCTCCATTCATCACCCCTGTAGGATTGTATTTACTTTAATTCTAAGAGGAAAAGAGTTAGGAAATAGATTTTCATTCCACTGGATCTTTTTCTTGCAGCACCTTCTGCAGACTTCCTCCCAGGCACTGGCTGCTTGAAGGGGGCTGGGAAGTGGGGGGGTATGGAGAAGAAAATAAAGGGGAGGAGAAAAGTGGTTAAAAACTTAATTTAATATACACACTAAAGATGCTGAAAACACATTTATCCCAGTACCTCTACCTCTGAGTACTGTGAAGTAGCGTTTACTTCTAATAGGGTTTCTGCTTCATCAGCTACAGTAATTATTTTCCTTAATTTGCCTTGGACAGTCTGTATAATGATCTCTGTTTTTGGAGGGGGTGGGTGGAGTGTCTTTTTATAAGTGTAAACAAAAAGCAAGGGTGTGGTTTTCTTTCCCTCCTGTGTTTGGTATGTTTTCTCTATGGAGAACCCCATATGTGTAATCAACCTTCTGTCTGTCATCAGCATAATTTTTGACATTAAGATCATCTATCTCTACTGCCCATTTCTATACCTACCCTCAAACTAATTGGCTATTTGCTGGATCTACTTTTTTATTTTTAACTAGAGCAGTTTCCATGAGAGTTGTAAGAATATTCTGTTTCTTTTGAGGGAACACAGAAACAACAATCTGATCCTCCAAATGTGCTAATGTATTATTTAAAAATGATACTAAGATCAAGCTTTGATGTGTGTTTACATCTCTTTGATCTGTATTTTCATCCCTTTATGAACTGTCCCCTTCATCTGTTTCTGCAAGCTACAAGTGTTATCGACAGATTTTCAGTCACACCCACTGCAAAACCAACCGACAGGGAATTTCTCAGTGGTACCTTTCACAGTCAGCCCAACAGACGAAAGGCAGATGGAAAATTCCAGGGGTTCTGATCTGAGGATTTAAATGATCATTTAGCGTGACACAAATCTGTGAGATATGTATTTTTAGCTTCCTGTGCAGAGCGATAGAATGGAGACAATGCACAGGACCCTGGTGAGTTTGACCGGCAGAAAAATGGTGGGGAGAAACTGCAGTTAGCAGAGCATGATCTAGAGGCCACCAAAAGGATGTCTAAGGGCAACTGAGGTGCTATTCACAAACCTTCTTCTATTTGATGCTGTGTCTCTGCAAATCTCCACTAAAAACCTCTGTTTCGTTTACTTCCTGTTGTTGAGTTCTCATTTGTACAGGGGCACAAATGGGCTTGTGGGGGGGGTTATCTGTTTTTACAGCTGCTGAAAGATGCAGACTCTTAGGAGTAATGTTGGAGATGCACCTCCATATCCAAGCAAGCTTCTTGCACACTGCTTTGTGTTTCAAATATGCACACTTCTTGCTGAGTAAACCAAGGCTTGGTAGGGGAATGGACTCATCATGTTAACATTTAAATGTATATAGACGAAATGGAAAATACTATAGTATCACTGTCAATAATCCCAATGTTATTTACATTTGCTACAGTGTATGACTTGCACACATTTGAATTCTTCCTGAAGTGTTTTCTGTATCCAAGATAGACAGATCATGGGTAACATATGTCAAACATTTGAGTATTTTATCACATCCCCCTCTGTTACACTACACACCCAATGATGGACTCTAACAGGCTTGTCTAGAACCAGGTGTGCTGCTCAGTAAGTTTTGTCCACGTGACACAGAGAGTCACCTGGGAAGGAACCACAGGAGATGGATTGACTCCATCATATGAGCCAGGTGGTATGTC
Organism: Rhombomys opimus; assembly: GCA_010120015.1. NCBI lineage: Eukaryota > Metazoa > Chordata > Mammalia > Rodentia > Muridae > Rhombomys > Rhombomys opimus. The sequence goes on along the minus strand of REGO01000154.1, from coordinate 2,254,050 downwards.
TCTTTGGGGACATTTTCATAATTAGTAATTAAAGTAGGAATCCCTAGTCCACTATGGGCAGTGTGATCCTTATGCAGGTGGAAGCTAGCTGTATAATAAAAAAAAAAGTAGCTGAGTAAGTCATGGAGAGCAAACCAGTTAGCAAGGTTCCTCAATGGCCTCTGCTTCAATTTCTGACTCGAGATTCCTATCTTGAATATCTGCCTCATTTTCCCTCAGGCCTTGGTTTTAACCTTTAAGCCAATTAGACTCTTTCTCCCCTTAGGGTTGTTTGTTTGTTGGTGGATTTTTGGTACTTTTCTTTTTTCCAGTGTTTTATTATAACAACAGAAAGCTGACTAGGACATCAAGACTCGATGATGGAAAAAAAAGAAGAACTGCACACATTAGCATTCCAAAAGGATATTTAAAGCAAAGTGAATGAAACCTGTTAAGTCCAATCTTCTTGTCCATTTGGAATGGACAATGTTATCCTATAACGTTATCCTATAACGTTGTGGAACAGTGAGAACTTCTTTCAGTTGCCAACAATAAAAGACAAAAAACAATGCATACAAGCGGTGCGTTCTTTCAGATGGTGGAATGTGTGCCTTTGCTTTGCTGAGTACATGCCCTTTTTCAAAATTTCTTATGTTGGTTTTTGATACAGGCCACAGAGCTTAGTATATGTTACTGAGTAAAAAGCATGTATTTGCGGAGAGAAACAAATCCTATGTCCCCTCTTCTTTCACAGTTATTTGTGCAGATTACTTACTTTGGCACTTCGATCCCTGAATACCTCCTAGAAATGCTTCTAATAGAGTAAAGCTCTCAGAAAGTGACTTAAAACATTGACATGAGCCTAAGCATACACTTGTCTGTCCCTAAAATTGTTATCAATAGTCCTTGCTCAACAGAATACAGGACATTGAAAATACAGGCTGTTACAAATAAAGCTGCTACAAACATGGTTGAGCAAATGTCCTTGTTCTGTACTTGAGCAAATTTTGGGTATATGCCTAGGAGTGGTATAGCTGGGTCTTGAGGAACTCAGATGTCCATCAACAGAGGAATGGATACAGAAATTGTGGTATTTTTACACAATGGAATACTACTTAGCAATTAAAAACAAGGAAATCATGAAATTTGCAGGCAAATGGTGGGATCTAGAAAAGATCATTCTGAGTGAGGTATTCCACAAGGAGAAAGACACACATGGTATATACTCACTTATATAGACCTATAAGATATGATAAACATAATGAAATCTATACACCTAAAAAAGATAAACAAGAAGAGGACCCAGGGTAAAATGATCAATCCTCACTTAGAAAGACAAATGGGATGGACATTGGACGTAGGAGAAAACAAGTAACAGGACAGGAGGCTAACTCAAAGGGCCTCTGAAAGACTCTACCTAACAGTGTATTAAAGCAAATACTAAGACTCATAACCAAACCTTCGGCAGAGTGCAGGGAATCATATGAAAGAAGGGGGAGTTTGTATGACATGGACAGGATAGGAGCTCCACAAGGGCCAAATATATCTGGACACAGGGGTCTTTTCTGAAACTGATACTCCATCAAGGACCATGTATGGATATAACCTAGAACCTCTGTTCGGATGTAGCCCATGGTGGCTCAATAAACAATTGGTTTCCCATAGTAAGGGGAACAGGGACTATTTCTGACATGAACTCAATGGCAGGCTCTTTGACCTCCCCACCCCCCAAGGGAGGAGCA
>REGO01000154.1:2236321-2249469 GCA_010120015.1 Rhombomys opimus | reverse complement strand
AAAAAAAAAGGAGACCGGCCCAGGCAGACAGAAGAGGCAGCTGGCCTAAGAGCTCCAAGAGAGGTGAATACAGGAGAAGCTGTAGGAAATATAAAAACTGTTTAATACAGTTTGGCGATTCATGTCAACACTTAGTGTCTTCTAGAAATGATACTTGCTTGCTTTCGGTATGTGGGATTCCTTTTGGGCATACCTTGTTTTCTTTATCTAGGGCCCTCTTTCTTTTTGCAGCACACTGGTTGCTTACAGAAGAAACTTTTTTTTTTTCTAAGTGTTATGTGAAAAATCTAACACATAGTTTGGAGTAAAAATACCTAGATCTCAACAGCCCAGAAGTAACAAACTTGGTAAAATAAATAAGTAATAAATAGGAAATGTTCCAAAAAAAAAAAAAAAAAAAAAAAACAAACAATAAAACAAACCAAAACAAAACAAAAAAACCCAAACCAAACAAACCAAACAAAAACTTCTGTTGATATTACTTCAGTTGATTTACAATTAAAATAACCAATTTGTCTTCACAAACTTATTATTTAAATTGCAGGGTACATAGAAGTTTGAAGATGAAATATTCAAATGGACACCAACAATAAGGACTGATTGGTTTATCTTCTTAGTGAACATTATACTCAACTTCCTGCTATGAACACTCCATCATCTTAAGATGGGTTTTTAACAATATTGCTCATTAACAAATTCATCAGTTCTTTCCCTCCCCTAAGTCTCATCAGAGGAAGTGCCAAATAAACAAAAGCCTCTTGCTTTAAAGTTATCTACCATCTCATCAAAGATTTGACTAAGTATCCTTTAGAATATATATGACCAATTAATTTAATTTGCCTTGGGAGAGCAGAACCAGGACCATGGGTCAGGGCAGGAGAAGATACTTTCTCCCAAGTGTTTACATGTTCGCTTATTCACCACTTTTACTGTGGGCATACACATGTCCTATCATAAATTCATGCAAAGCAGAGCATGATGCTACTGCTTTGATGAGTCCTAGGGTCCTGAGCCTAGCAGTCAGTAGAGTGAACGTATCCCAGTGATATGGTGAGGATCGGGGCAAAGGCGGACCCTTTCTCAGAGCTATAGTCAGAGCAACGATTGGGCATAGGAAAAAGGAGTAGCAGGATTGACTGCCTTGAGAAATGAGTGCATTTCTGATTCTTCCTAACCCCATTGCCTATGCGGGGCTCTTTCCAATGTCTCTAGAGTACTTGTAGCAGAGAAAACGAAGACATCTTTCAACATCCCCAGCAAGGGCTGGTGCATAATCCATTTGAGGCAGGTATAGTAGCCTTGAGATTGAATGTGCATGGCACTGCTGGTGTAGGAGATAGATTAGCAAATCTCTAATAGGAAGTGTGCTCAGAGATAAGAATCTGGACGCTTTAGTTTACCATCTGAGAACTGAACTCTCAGGATGCTTCTCAGCTCTCAATATCTTTCCTAAAGATGTTTGTGGCTTTCTATAGCAAAGCTCTTCAGGCCACAGCAAGCCTCTTTATTTGTTTTCTTCTACCATCTTCCTTTTCAGGTTCCTGGTTTTGGCATTGACCACCATTTCTCTTGGTTATCTGGTACAGGAGATGATATCTTCATTGTAGGAGAAAGAAGACCCATATTAATAGTATGAGTTCACAGTATGCTAAGAACTCTTTTGTGCTTTAAACTCTCTATGTTATATTGTAAGGGAATGCAAGTGAACCAGACCTTTACTAAAGGTCTGAGTGAGCTGTCCCAGAAGCAGAAAGACACACACGGCATATACTCACTCATATAGACACATAACATAGGGTAAACCTACTAAAATCTGTACATCTAAATAAACTAATCAAGAGAGATGATCCTGACTAAAATGCTCAATCCCCACCCCGAAAGGCAAAGAGAATGTACATCAGAAGAAGAAGAAGACAGGAAACAACCTAGGAAACTGCCACGGAGGGCCTCTGAAAGGCTTTGCCCTGCAGACTATCAAAGAGATGCTGAGACTTATCGCCAACTGTTGGGCAGAGTGCATGGAATCTTATATACTAAGTGGGAAATACTAAGATCTGGAGAGGACAGGAACCCCACAAGGAGAGCAACAGAACCAAAAAATTTGAACACAGGGGTCTTCCCAGAGACTCATACTCCAACCAAGTACCAGGCATGGAGATAACCTAAAACCTCTGCACAGATGTAGCCCATGGCAGTTCAGTGTCCAAGTGGGTTAGATAGTAATGGGAAGAGGTTCTGCCTCTGACATAATCTGATTGGCCTGCTCTTTGATCACCTCCCCTTGAGGGGGGAGCAGCCTTACCAGGCCACAGAAGAGGACAATGCAGCCACTTTTGATGAGAACTGATAGACTAAGATCAGAAAGAAGGAGAGGAGAACCTCCCCTATCAGTGGACTTTGGGAGGGGCATGTATGCAGAAAGGGGAGAGAGGGTGGGATCGGGAGGGGAGGAGGGAGGGGCTTATGGGGGGATACAAAGTGAATTAAGTGTAATTAATAAAATAAAATAAATTATGTTAAAAAGAAAGAAATATATATTCCTGTACAAAGATACATCATTAGGGGAGTGATATAATTTGACTCAGCTTATGGAGTAGGGAGAGTGCTCATCACTGTGTGCTGTCACAACAAAAAGAAGGAGTGCTCCAGAGAGTGGCTGTTGTACATCTCTTAAATTCAATGTGCCAAAACCATTTTCCTCAGAATGGTACCATTGCTCAGTGCAGTACTTGGGATCTATGACTTTCTCGATGTTCCTTTGTTCACTGGAGAGCTGCCCTTCCATAAAATGTTAGGATTTCTGTCCATTCTGTCTTGCTTTCTGCTTCTTGGTTGAGAAGTGAATGGTTCAGTTACATAATATACTCTGGAAATGCTGCTTTTATTGAAGGCCCTAAGCAGTTCAACAATGTTATCTTGGACTAAAATCTTTAGAACTAAAAGCCAAAAAACATCTTCTTTCTTTGTTAGTTAATCACCTCAGTAATTCTGTTACAGTGACAGGAAGCTGGCATGAGTTCCTGTCATTTTACAAGGCAAGTTTAAGGTGGAGAGTCTCATTGGAGTCACATGGAATTATGAGACAAGGCTCTATACACAAACTCCTATTTGGCTAGCCAGTGAACTAATATAAAGACATACTTTTAAAGTTATTAGTTTATTCTAGTAATACAGGATCCAGGTAAGTTTCGATATGGTTATTTTTTCTGTATCTTTAAGCAGAATTCTTCTATACCATCTACATTCTCCCAAACCAATTCGAAACTTTCTGTCTTCACTTTTCATTTGCATAACTATATAGCAAGAATTTCTATCAGTGTCACGTTTAGTAAGACATTCTTCATTCTATCATGTTTTTCCTAATTGCTACCTCTTTGGTTAATTCCCTCATAGGTTTATTTATTGATGTTATTCCTTATCATCCGTAGGAACTTCCTCATCACTAACACACCATTTAATGTGAAGTAACTTAGTAGTCATTCATAAGTATTTTGAGCAGGATTCTGTCCAGACATCCTTGTCTTGGAGTTTGTGGGACATAAGAACCAAGACAAACAGTGATCAGTTATTTAAAAACAAAACAAAACCAAAAAACGTTCAGAATATCAACTATATTCACATTTTATCAAAGACTAATCACCCCAAAATGGAAAACAGTGCAGAAAGGAGGACCATAGAAGCAAGTGAATGATGACTGTGGAAGATACACAGGGTGTTGTACTAGGATGGCTTCTCAAGCTCAGTTAGGAAAATCAAATATATCCAGGCTATAGGAGGTGATTATCATACACCTGCATATATGTGTGAGAGATTTAACTAAATTGCATATAAAAACACATATTATACAGAATTGCAACCATCAACTCATTTTTTAAAAGGTTTTCATATCCAGTGATAAACTTTCACCTTCTGATTGAATCAACATACATCCTGGAATAGGACCTGTGTTGTACTGCTTAGACCATCAGACATTAATTCATGCCATTGCTAAAACTTGAGAGACAGCTTGGGCTTTTAAAGTTTCTTGCTGTCTCTTTAAACAAACAAACAACAAAAATTTTACAAGAATGTTAAGGAGATTTGTCAGTGTGTAAGAGTTCTGGCTGCACAAGTATGAGAACTAAAGTTCAAGTTCCCAGCTCAGATAAAATATAGCCAGATGTAGTCTTGTGCACTTGTAGCCCTAGGACTAAGGAACAGAAGGCAGCAACAGGAAGATTATTGGCCTCCAGTCCAGCTCCAGGCTCAGGGAGAGGCCTTACCTCAAGGCAATAAGGTGAAAAGTGTTAGAGAAGGATGACCAAAATCCCCTTCTGGCCTCTGCAAATGTGAGTGCAGATATGTCCACATACACATACGTGCGCAAAAACATCCCCCAAAACACCTGTGTGTTTAAAAACTTTATCATATCTAAGTTGATCTTTGTTGAAGAAATACTAGATTCTGTAATCACTTGTATCAGATTTTCATTCATACTTCTATTTTATTTTTGAGATTATAGTATAATCCTAAATCTCTGCTTTACTTTTCCTCCCTCCAAATTCTGTCATGTAACCCTTCACACTCTCCTCCAAATTCATGTCCCGGTTTTGTTAACTAATTGTTTTTGCATGCATATATGCATATATATATATATATATATATATATATATATATATTCCTACTTATAATCTGTTCATTACATATAATGCTACCTGTATGTATGTTTTCAGGACTGATTATTTGGCACTAGACAACCAATTGGTCTTCCTTCCCTGGAGAAGACTATCTCTTCCATTCTCAGTTTTCTTTAGTTGCCTATAGATTATTTTATAAACATCCGTCTTCGTACCCACAGATAAGTATGGTCTTCACCCTTCATCAAGGAACCTTTTCTTTGTAACAGATTGAGACTTTACAGAAACCCACAACCAATCAAAGATTTGTGGAATCAAGTCCCAGTAGATATATCGGCAGAGCACTGCTACACCTAAAACTCAAGGAACGTGGTAGAAGAGGAGGCAGAAATATTATAAGAGACAGAGAATCAGGAACTTTTTATGAGATTTCATCTACCAGTAACAAAAGAAGCTACACCCATACAGTCTCACCAACATCAATGCCCAAACATGAGCTGCACAAGAATGTCACCAAGTTGGATGTGGGTGCCCACACCAGTAATCCCAGCACTTAGGGAAACAGAGGCAGCCAGATCTCTGTGAGCTCCAGGGAGTCCAGGACAGCCATAGCTACAGAAAAACCCTATCTCAGAAAAAGGAAGGAAGGAAGGAAGGAAGGAAAGAAGGAAAGAAGGAAAGAAGGAAGGAAAGTAGAAAGGAAGGAAGGAAAAGAAAGACACCAATAAACATACCTAAATCCATGAAAAAAGCCTATGAAGCCTCAACTCTATATACTTTTTTGTTGTTGCATAAACTCACACTTCTTGTAACTAAACTAATCCCAGATGTGTATCAATTGTTAAAAGCTCTTTCACATTTCTCATGCATGTTTTCTTTTTAAATGTAAATACAGTTCATGTAAAATGCCATAGTTTCTCTTCATAGCTAATCAATCTTTAACTTTTTAAAAAGGCAGGTACAAGAATCCTGATTCCTATACCCACATCTAATTACATTTATCAGGAGCCTTCACACAATTCTTTTTCTCCATAGTTAAATGTGCTTTCTAATTTTGTAATCATTAACATAGACATACTAGGAGAATTAAACTATCAAGAACAACAAAAACAAACAAACAAACAACAAATAAAAACAATGAAAAACACCCATTCTCAACACATGAAGCCCCAGAACCTACTGAGGTTAAAAGAAAATTCCCTCATTTTTTTCCTATTGTGCATGCCAGTGTTTTGCAATGAAACACCCCTACAGTGTATTTCAATGGGGTCTTATTTGGGGAAAGGGAATGTTACAGAGAGCCAATGGCACTTTTCAAGCCTGTTCCTGAGCCATTTTAAAGGAAGTAAAACACACAGGAAAATGCTGAATGGATTTTATAGCAAAGCATCATGGTGCTGTTATCAGCTTCCTTGCTGGAAATGGTAATGTGTATTCATATAAACACAATGGGGTTGAACATCACATCCCAAGCATTCAGATGCCTCCCAGCACCCAGCAACTCACACAAATGTCTATTCAATCCTCTCACAGCTTTCAGCAACTAGGGATCCCCAACCCTTGCAGGCCCTGCTGCTGCCCAGCAGCTCAATGAGCGATTGAGTCTGTTGTGATTATATCCTCTTTCCTACCATCAGCAAGGAGAAACAGGAATTTGTTCAGTTTTATCTTTACTTAGCATATGGGTATGAGGATGATAGTTAGGGAGCAGGATCATATTTGAGGTTTATTTTGTTTGATTTATCTCGTAAACACAGAGGCACAGTTGCTATTTACTTTTCAACCAAAATAACAGAGAAAGAAAAACAAATAGAAAACAGAAAGAATGCAAAGAAAACCAACAAAGAAACAAGCTCAAACACATTTGACAGGAAGACCGATTTGGATACTCCTGAAACTCAAAGTACTGATTTTCTGGGAGTTATCACAACCCTAAAAACCCTAAAGTTAGACTAAATAGTCCCCAGCTGTGAATGCATCTGGCTGTCAGGAGCCCTTGCTGATCCATAACTATTCTTGAGGACAGTTCTTCTATCTGGAAGTGAACCTGAACATAAAGCATTGAGTGAGTGTGGAGACAAAAGTTGACCACACTGGCCAAATAAATCACTATGATCTAGCAAACGTTGTGTTTGACCTAACTCCCAGGAGTGATTTTAAAAAAAGCCATATGAACTCTAATAGATTGAAGAATATATTTCAGTGTACAAATGATACATGTGGTTCACATCTAGATTCACATAGAGGTGTACTGGAATATATGTGTTTCAGTGTACTGGCACCATGTTAGTATGACTACGCTAGGAATAAGACATGATGTGTTGGGCTTGAGTTTAAGAAAGTAAAAATTTGCATAGCAAATCTCTGAGCCTCTTGTTGATCAGCGAAAGTTTCGAATATCTTAATTTGCAGCCATTACAAATAACAGAAAGTCCACAAAGCAGGGACTCCCCATGCCTCTCTGTCAAACAATCATATCATTAATTAATCATTTACTGAACTTTATAACTTTTTTCTTGGTAGTGTCTATGTAAAGATGAAAAAGACATATTCCTCTTACCTTTAAAGATTAGAGATGTCATTAGAGAATAGAGAAATGTACATAAATTGTTTGATAATGACTGATAGCTGTTTCACGTTGCTTTCTTTTTTCTTTTTTCTTTTTTTTTAACTTCATCCAGGCTTTATTAAGTAGAATGAAGGCATGTACAAATGGTTATATGCATCAACAAAAAAGCCATAGACATTTACATGGAGAAATACAAATGAAGAGAAAGGCAGCTGTGTGAAATGGAGAGATTAATTAGAGCAGTCTGAAATACAGGTCAAAGCAGATTTGCAAGCAGTCTCAACACACATGAGAGACATTATCAGAGAAGATGGGTAAAGAGACAAATTGAATAACCTCTACTGATGTCTATAAATGCAAAATGCTGTTCTATTACTTTTGAATTTCATCTTCTTTGATTTTTAAAAATTCTTTATATTAATTACAGTTTATTCAGTTTGTATCCCAGCTATAGCCCCCTCCCTCATTCCCTCTCAATCGCACTCTCCCTCATCTCATCCATGACCCTCTGGAAGTCCCCTGATAGCGGAGGTCCTCCTCCCCTTCCATCTGACCCTAGTGTATCAGGTGTCATCAGGACTGGCTGCATTGTTTTCCTCTGTGGCCTGGCAAGGCTGATCCCTGCCTCAGGGTGAGGCCCTCAAAGAGCCAGCCACTGAGTTCATGTCAGAGACAATTCCCTTCCTAGGGAACCCACTAAGATTCTGAGCTGCCATGGGCTGCATCTGAGTAGGGGTTCTAGGTTATATCCATGAAAGGTCCTTGGTTAGAGTATCAGTCTCAGAAAAGACACCTGGGCCCAGATGTCTTGGTTCTGTTGATCTCCTTGTGGAGCTTCTGTCCCCTCTAGGTCTTCCTATCTCCCCCTTCTTTCATAAGATTTCCTGCACTCTGCCCAAAGTTTGGTTATGAGTCTCAGAATGTGCTTTGATACACTGTTGGGTAGAGTTTTTCAGAGGCCTTATGTGGTAGGATCCTGTCCTGTTTCCTGTTTTCTCCTACTTCCAATGTGCATCCTGTTTGTCTTTCTGAGTGAGGATTGATCATCTTACCCAGGGTCCTCCTTCTTCTTAGCTTCTTCGGGCATACAGATTTTAGAATGTTTATGTTATATTATATGTCTAATATCCACTTATAAGTGAGTATATACCATGTTGTCTTTCTGCTTCTGTGATACCTCACTCAGGATGATCTTTTCAAGATGCTACCATTTGCCTGCAAATTTCATCATTTCCTTGTTTTTAATTGCAGAGTAGTATTCCATTGTGTAAATGTACTGCAATTTCTGTGTCCATTCTTTAGTTGATGGATATCTGGGTTGTTTCCAGGTTTTGGCTATTATGAATAAAGCTGCTACAAACATGGTTGAGCAAATGTCCTTGCTGTGTACTTGAGCATCTTTTTGATATATTCCTAGGAGTGGTATAGCTGGATATTGAGGAAGTGCTATTCCTAATTGTCTGAGAAAGGGACAGATTGATTTCCAAAATAGTTGTACAAGTTTACATTCCCACTGGCAATGATGGAGGGTTTCCATTTCTCCACAACCTCTCCAGCATGTGTTGTCACTTGAGTTTTTGTTCTTAGCTCTTTTGATGGTGTAAGATGAAATCTCAGGGTCATTTTATTTGCATTTCCCTGATGATTAAGAACATTGAACATTTCTTTAAGTGTTTCTCTGACATTCTGTATTCCTTTATTGAAAATTCTCTTTTTAGCTTTGTACCCCATTTTTTAATTCGGTTAGCTGATTTGTTGTTTTTTAACTTCTTTAGTTCTTTATGTAATATGGATATTAGCCCTTTGTCATATATGGGGTTGGTTAAGATCCTTTCCCAATCTGTATGCTGTCATTTTGTTCTGACAACAGTTTCTTTTGATTTACAGAATCTTTTTCTGTTTCATGAAGTCCCATTTATTGATTGTTGACCTAAGAGCCTGTAGTGTTCGTGTTCTGTTCATGAACTTCTTTTTCTGTGCAAATGAGTTCTAGGCTCTTCCTCACATTTTCTTCTAACCCATTTAATGGGTCTAGTTTTATGTTAAGGTTTTTGAGCCACTTGGACTTTAATTTTGTGCAGGGTGATAAACATGGATCTATTTGCGTTTTTCTACATGTAGACATCCTGTTAGACCAGCACCATTTGTTGAAGATGTCTTTTTTCCATTGTATGGCTTTGGCTTCTTTGTCAAAAATCAAGTATCTGTAGGTGTGTGGATTTATTGCTGAGTCTTCTATTCAATTCCATGGATCCACCATTCTGTTTCTATGCCAGTACCATGCAGTTTTTATTACTATTGCTTTGTAATACAGCTTGAGATCAGGGATGGAGTTACCCCCAGATGATTTGTTGTTATACAGGATCATTTTGGCAATTTTTGTTGTTGTTGTTTTTCCATATAAAGTTGAAAATTGTTCTTTCAAGGTGGGTAAAGACTTATGTTGTTGTTTTGATGGGAATTGCTTTGAATCTGGCAGAATGGTCATTTTCACTATATTAATCCTACTGATCCATCAGCACAGGAGATCTTTCCATCTCATATCTTCTTCAATATCTTTCTTCAGTGACATGAAGTCTTTTTTTCGAACAGGTCGTTCAGGTAGCTTTCCTAAGTGAAGTATAAAAAGAGCTTAAGAAGAGTCACAATCTGTTGAACATCTTTAGGCTGCAGCATGGAATTATATTCTTGACATATCAAAGGAAGACAAAGCATGTAAGGAGATTCAAAGCCTAATGCACATATAATCATGCATTTTGTTTTCCTTTCCTCACCGTAGCGGAGACATAACAAAAGAACAGAGAAAGGAAAGGGAGTAATGTTGTCTCATAGGTTGAGAATATTGATCAGCACAAAAGCAGCAAAGGGTTTGGTGATAGGCTTGATTTCTTTCTTCTTCACAGTTTTGGTCAAAATGGGAATGACAAGATGTTCTAAGCAGTTTTAGAAAACTGATCATGCAAGACTAACACAAACCTTAATCTTTACTCATTTGTCATCATATAAAGTTGAAGCGAAGAGCAAAGCTAGATATCCATAGCCTCTGGGGTCCAAGCAACCAAGACTTGAAGATGGAAGACAGGGCAACTGTTCAGTTTCCACACACAATAATACACATGTCATAGGCTGATGTGGGTAATACCCTATTGTTCCAGTAGATCTTAGTGTTCTGAAAGCAATAACATCCTTGTTACAACTAATACACATTATTTAATTTCTGTTGTGGAGGTGAAATAAAAAGCAAATCTCAATAATTAATTAGATTCTGCCAGATTTACAAGTCATGTGAATATGTGCACTTATATATGTATTTTTTCAAGTGTAGGATACAATTAAAATGCATTATAGTGAATAAATTTAACTTAGTGCAATTAGCTATAAAGTTTGTCTACTTTTTACTAGATCATAGCTTCAACAAAGTTCCTGTGTATCTGCCTTTATTATTCCACCATAAAACTCATGTTTTCAATAATTTCATATTTCCTTTGTTTTTTCTGCAGCCTACACTAACTTACTTTTATTACATTCTATGCTGTCCATTTTCATGTCTACAGTAAGCCTGATTTGTATAACCTCCATATTATAGCCATTTTACACAAGTTAAGTATTTACTTGGTCACTGTAAGAGAAATGATTCAGATATTTTGAGGATTTACTACTCGTACAAAGGTAACAGTTTCAGTTCTCAGCCTCAACATGGTCCCTCACAAACATCTGTAACTCCATTTCAAGGATATCTGACTTCTTTGTTTTAATTAAATTTTTATTTTTTAACATTAATTACATTTTATTTGCTTTGCATCCCAGCTGTAGCCCCCTCCCTCATACCCTCCCCATCCCACACTCCCTCCTTCTTCTCTTCCCATGCCCCTCTCCAAGTCCACCAATAGGGAATGTCCACCTCCCCTTCTATCCAACCTAGCTTATCAGGACTGGCTGCAATGTCCTCCTCTGTGGCCTAGCTAGGCTGTTCCTCCCTCGGTGGGAGGTAGTCAACGAGCCAGTCACTGAGTTCATGTCAGAGACAGTCCCTATTCCCCTTACTAAGGAAGCCCACTTGGAAACTGAGCTGCCATTGGCTATGTGTGAGTAGGGGTTCTAGATTATATTCATGCATGGTCCTTGGTTGGAGTATCAGTCTCAGAAAAGACACCTGGCCCCAGATTTTTTGGTTCTGTTGTTCTCCTTGTGCCTTGTGGAGCTCCTGTCCCCTAGGTCTTCCTATCTCTCCCTTCTTTCATAAGAATTCCTGCACTCTGCCCAAAGTTTGGTTATGATTCTCAGCATCTGCTTTGATACACTGTTGGGTAGTCTTTCAGATGCCCTATATGGTAGGCTCCTGTCCTGTTTCTTGTTTTCTCCTACTTCCAATGTCCATCGCATTTGTCTTTCTAAATCAATCTGGTGCTTTCTCAGACAATTAAGAATAGTGCTTCCTCAGGATCCAGCTATACCACTTCTAGGCATATATCCAAAACATGCTCAAGCACACAACAAGAACATTTGTTCAACCATGTTTGTAGCGGCTTTATTTGTAATAGCCAGAACCTAGAAACAACACAGATATCCCTCAATGGAGGAATGGATACAGCAACTGTGGTACATTTACACAATGGAATACTACTCAGCAATTAAAAACAAGGAAATCATGAAATTTGCAGGCAAATGGTGAGATCTAGAAAAGATCATCCTGAGTGAGGTAGCCCAGAAGCAGGAAGACACACACAGTATATATTCATTTATAAATGGATATTAGACCTATAAGATAGGATTAACATATTAAATCTGTACATCTAAAGAAGCTGAACAAGAAAGAGGTCTCAGGATAAGATGATCAATCCTCACTTAGAAAGACTTCTTCTTCGGTATCCACCTGCAATGCATGTAGACAATACAAAAAATTCACACACAGAACACCTACACACATGTAAATAAATCCTTAGAAAGTTCTTTCTGGTCCAATACCGTAAATACCAATTTTTTTCTGTGGCGAAGAAGATGCTATACATCAATATTTGTTGAGATTTTTATTCTGTTTATATTATTTTATTTTGCCAAACAATAGATAACATGATATTAAGAAAAGCATTTTATTCTGCTTTGGAAAAAATGTCAATGTTTTAAAAGCATTCCTTAAAAAAAAAAGTTACAACTTACTTAAGGAAAATCACCATAGCTAAACTTGCTAAATGTAGAACTCTAAGATAAGTCTATTTCAACTCCATAACTGCAAGGATTATAGAGTTAAAATTAAGCTTACAAATAAAATTAAGGTAGGCTTAAAGAGTTATTATTTTTTTGAATTTTACATTTGACAAATATGAACTAGTGTTACCCAATGTTGCCCATAATTAAAGTAAATGAGAAAGCAAAAGCAATTATCTGGTTCATCAAATGATTGATTATACTGGTCTGAAACCACCAAATACTGGATTAATTTTTCTCAGAAATTATCAGAGCTGTGTAAGAGGAAGAGAGGTGGGAGACACAGCTAAATCAGATACTACTTCAAGTTTGATGAACATATAGTAAACTCAGGTTGTTTCGTTTTCAGTTACCTGATTTAGGATAAATTATAAGATATATTATATACAGCAATATAGTCTCTCATCTGATTTATTATTCACTCATCTTTAAAGAGGTAGAAAAAGTATTTTAGATATTAAGTGAGATAAAGAAAGTAAGGTGTTGGAGAGATACCTAATCATTTAAGCATCGTACTGTACTGAAAACTCCATGCCAGTGCCCAACATTCACTTTAGATAGCTTCACGATCCCTAGCTCCAGGGAATCCTGATGTCCTCTCCTGGCTTCTGGGGGAACTTCACTCACATGCATGTTCACGGACATGAACACACCACCACCACCACCACCACCACCACCACCACCACCACCACCACCATTCCATCTCCTCCTAATCATCATCATCATCACCATCATCTTTTTTAAACTGCCACACAGGT
>REGO01000154.1:2208373-2219989 GCA_010120015.1 Rhombomys opimus | reverse complement strand
CCGCGAGATCAAAGGGCCGTTTCTCTCCTTCCCCAAACAAGTCCCCGGGTGACCCGAGACCAAAGTTTTCACCTCCTGTGATGTTCCCTGTGGGTCTAGAAATCTCCACCGTTGTTTTCCTGGGTTAGAGGTCCTTCCATTCACCAACTCAGAAGTTCCGGTATTCCACCGCTCAGAAACGGTGTGTGCTCGTCGCCATCCTTTACATAGAATATTACTACTTTGTTTTCTTCGCTCTTTTTGTATTGACCTTCCATTCCCAGAAGACCCTTCATTTCCCCTACCATATCACTTCTATTCTGCTATTGATATTCTCTTCTCCTATGTGACCACTCTTTGAACTAGAAAAAAAATGAATAACACACAACAAACATTTCCAGTTGATTTTAAGTGCCTTAAAATATATTTAAAAAAAGATTTATGTGGACAATACATTAATTAACTGATGCAGACTTTCCATGACTATGCCAATTTCCTCCACTTCCCATGTACTGATTCTGTTACCACCTCCCTGAATTTTCTCATGTAATCCCATATAGAAAATGTCTTTTCTCTGCTGCTCTTTTAAATATTCCCTATTTATTAAATGCCCAGCCAAGCTCTCTCATCTCCCTGATCATTCTGACTATATAAATATCTCCTGACTGTATTTCTATTTTTTTTTTTACTTAATGTTACCATATGCTATCTTGTATGCCTGCATCTTGCATTATTAGTCATTGCATTCCTATTTTATCTATTCTATTCATATGCCTAATCTAAAATAATAACTTCTTTTGAGAACAGGAACTAGGGCAGATGCATCTTTTAAATTCCCTTTGTTGTCCTTGCAGAGTATCTCCAGAGGTACAATACAGAAAGTCTGTGAATGCATAAACAGAAATCTAGTGAATGAATGAATGACTATGTTTTTAGTGTAGAGTGCTTCAAAGGCTTTTACCAAATTGTATTACACCACAAAACTCTTCAATTCTCTAATGAGCAAAACAATTTCATTTGTTTATATCTACCTCTTTGACAAAGATGGCCTCATTTTTCGCATAATGAAAGTTAAGATTATCTTCATCATCATCATCAAAAAATATCTTACATATAAAACCCCACTTCAGGTTTTATATAGTATTAATGGGTCCTATCAAAATTGCTTTGCATATGATTGTATTAAAGACGGGATGTAAGGAATTAAATACTGTAGAAGAGACTGCTGAGCTGGGGCAAATGACTAGACACAGACAGAGGCATTCAGTCAGAATCATTTGTTTTTAGGTCCTTTTTAATTTCCTGGAGGAACATGTCTTTCATCTCTTCTCCACACTTGAACAGCAGGTGGGCAGACACTGAAATTTTTCAGGAGCCTGAGCGTGGGGTTTAGCCACTTGGAAGAAGTTCAAGCGTCATGTACATTACTGATGTTGACAACTGTAACTGCGGGACACGGGGAAGCAATCCTAGACTGGGTAGAGCTGGCATTTTCTAGGGATTTTTTTTTTCAGAATATAAATGCTCTGACACTGATTTGTAACCAGAGTTCCTGAGGGCTTTGGTGTGTACCACCAAGTGTGAGTCTGGGCTTATAAAAAAGCTGGGATGGAAGATTTTTTGCTTGAATAAAATTAAGAGCATCTTACATGTTCTGCCACTTTTGAAATCACCTGCAGGAACTTCGGTTGGAAAACACCAAATTTGCTATTCATTGTTTCATTGTTTCCACTGATGCTTTTGCTTTTCCAGGGT
Source organism: Rhombomys opimus (assembly GCA_010120015.1). Taxonomy (NCBI): domain Eukaryota; kingdom Metazoa; phylum Chordata; class Mammalia; order Rodentia; family Muridae; genus Rhombomys; species Rhombomys opimus. The sequence continues at coordinate 2,218,255 of REGO01000154.1, read as the reverse complement.
CTAGAAAAAGTGAAACCTGTTCAGGAACATAACAAGTACGTTTGAAAGCATTCAACTGAGATGAACGTTATTTTTCTGTTACTTATAGCATATACATTGCCGCTGATGTTTGTGTGTGTGGGGTTGTGTGTGTGTGAGAGAAAAAGAAAGAGAGAGAGAGAGACAGACAGTGAGAGAGAGAGAGAGAAAGAGAAAGAGAAAGAGAGAGAGAGACTAACTTTTGGGTTTTCCATTTCTTAACCATATATAACAGACCAGTCAAAAGGGATTTTATAAACTTATTCCAAATGAAAAGAGATGAGACACCTAGAAGCACAGAAATGCAAATACAGAGTGAATGAAACCTTCTTGTAAAGGCTTTGGAATGCACTAAAGCATGTGCTCTTCATCTTGTAAGAAATAATAATAAGAACAGGTTGTAACATGGTGGTACTGTGCAAACTTAACATGTGTGGGACAGTGAATTCAATCCACGGCACAAAAAAAAACAAAACAAAAACAAACAAACAAACAAACAAAACATTCAAGGACTCTGGGTCAAGACAACATCAGTAAGAATGAACTGCCTAGAGAAGCATTTAAAGAAATGCTCAACCTCATTAGCCATTAGGGAAATGCAAATCAAAACAACCCTGAGATTTCACCTTACACCCATCAGAATGGCCAAGATCAAAAACTCAAGTGACAACACATGTTGGAGAGGTTGTGGAGAAAGGGGAACCCTTCTCCACTGCTGGTGGAAATGTAAACTTCTACAACCACTCTGGAAATCAATCTGGCGCTCTCTCAGACAACTAGGAATAGCGCTTCCTCAAGATCCAGCCATACCACTCCTAGGCATATATCCAAAAGAGGCTCAAGGACAAAAAAGGACATTTGCTCAACCATGTTTTTAGCAGCTTTATTTGTAATAGCCAGAAGCTGGAAACAGCCCAGATGCCCCTCAACTGAAGAATGGATGCAGAAATTATGGTACATCTACACAATGGAGTATTACTCACCAATGAAAAATAAGGAAATCATGAAATTTGCAGGTAAATGGTGGGACCTGGAAAGGATCATCCTGAGTGAGTTGTTCCAGAAGCAAAAAGACACACACAGTATATACTCACTCATATAAACATACAACATAGGATAAACCCACTAAAATCTGTACATCTAACAAACCAAGCAAAAGAGAGGACCCTAACTAAAGTGCTCAATCCCCATTCTGAAAGGCAAAGAGGATGGACATCAGAAGAAGAAGAAAACAGGAAACAACCTAGGAACCTGCCACAGAGGGCCTCTGAAAGCCTCTGCCCTGCAGACTATCAAAGCAGATGCTGAGCCTGATGGCCAACTGTCGGGCAGAGTGAATAGAATTTTATGTAAGAAGTGGGAAATAGCAAGAGCTTGAGAGGACAGGAACTCCACAGGGAGAGCAACAGAACAAGAAAATTTGAACACAGGGAACTTCCCAGAGACTCATACTCCAACCAAGGACTATTTATGGAGATAACCTAGAACCCCTGCACAGATGTAGCCCATAGCAGTTCATTGTCCAAGAGGGTTACATAGTAATGGGAAGAGGGACTGTCTCTGACACAATCTGATTGGCCTGCTCTTTGATCACCTCCTCCTGAGGGGGGAGCAGCCTTACCAGGCCACAGAAGATAACAATGCAGCCTTTCCTGATGTGATCTGATAGACTAAGATCAGAAGGAAGGAGAGGAGGACCTCCCCTATCAGTGGACTTGGGGAGAAGCATGCATGCAGAAAGGGGAGGAAGGGTGGGATCGGGAGGGGAGGAGGGAGGGGCTTATGAGGGGATACAAAATGAATAAAGTGTAATTAATAAAATTAAAAAAAGAGGAAAAGAAAGAATGAACTGCCTAAATATGACTCTGATCCCTCTGAAAAGAAGACAATAACCAACCAATGAAACTTCAGGAAATTAAAAAGCTTTTCACAGTAAAATATCTGCTAAATGAAGAAACAGCCTATAGAATGGGAGGTAATAGCAGCTACATATCTGTCAGGGGTTTAGAATCTAGAATATACAAAGAATTCAGAGTACTAAATATAAATAAGAACTAAGAAGTATTCAAATTGTCTTTTCAAGAAAAATGAGATAATCTTTTCTCTCTCTGTGGCATACACATAGCTGACCCAAAAATGTGTGATGATATAAGAACTAATAAACACAATGTAAATGGAATTAATATCTTTCTTGTAGAAATGATATATTTGAACAAAGCATACTGGACCACACTTTCATGGGACTTAAACTTAGTTTGGAGGGATGGATTGTACAAGGCAATGTTGACTGACAGGAATACAAAATCTGGAAATGTAAGCAGTAAAAAAAAAGGATAAATAACCAGGTTATTGAGAGCTATGCACCCACAAGTCACTTGAGGGTCTTGTTAGAATACTGGCTCTATGGCTTTGGCTTGCAGCATTTAATCTTATGTTGCTAAAAAAAAGTGTCCACATAATGTGTGTTTTTGTTGTTTCTATAATTATATTCTTAATGTTGAAAGACTTTTGCATCAATTACGGATTGTGTAGGTACAGTAGACATTTCTATTCAGACTATATTTAAGAGATACTATATTTAAGAGAGAGATTAGTCACTGAATATCAGGAAAGTATATTTCAGAGAGAGGAAGGAGTTATTAAAATCTTCCCTCACCAAAGAAGACAGTTACAAAAACTAAAGCTATGAATAAAGTTTCTGGCTTAAGCATGGAGTTAGGCAAGACGAACAGAAGAATAAGTCAAGGTCAGATGGGTAAAGAACTAGATTTTATTCTCAATATCGAGTGAAGCCATTGCCAAATTTAAACAATGCGTTCCTTGATATTTTCTATGATCCTCTTGAGTATGGGGTGGAGAACAGATTACAATGGAGCAAAGAGAGCAGTTGTAATCTATTGGACTTGTCCAAAGGAAAAAAATATATAGAGAGAGATCAGGATATTGGCCAAAGATATCGAAAGACACATAAACAGAGAATAATCATAGCTTGTGTTACCACTTCATAGTGGGTGTAAAGAAAAGGAAAAGAATGGAAGTATGAAATCCACTCTGTTTTTCAGGTTGTTAGGTGGATAGTAAGTCAGGATATTGACTCTCCTGCAAGACAAAACCTTTTGTTGGATGGACTTAAAGTATTAAACTAAAGAGATATCTAGGTGATGATTAAGAGGGCTGCATAGCAGTGATCTTATGCTTTTTATAAAGGTAAGTCTGAGGGATGTAGGTTTGGCAATTATAGAAAAGACCTAGATAGTTATATTTACAAAAATTGAGAAATTTAGAAAAAGACAATCCAGTCATCAGTTTTTACTCTCTACACCTTCAAATATTTGAGAAACAAGTGGGAAGATGAGACATAGGGTAAGATTTTATAACTGATAAGGCGAGAATATGTGTTGAAGAACCTGAAAAAAAAAAAGCTTTAAAAGTGTGAATTGTTGGTAATTGGAGTTGGAAAGTGCTGTTAGGGATACACACACACATACACAAATATATACTTAGATGTACATACATACATATACTATATGGTTTTGAGATAATATCCTTAGAAATTTGATGTCAAGTCAGAGGACTCCTGAGAATCGATTTTTTTTTCTTTATTAATTACACTTTACTCACTTTGTATCCCCCTCATGGTTCTCTTCCTCCTCCCGTCCCAATCCCTCCCTTACTCCACCCTCTGCATGCATGCCCCTAACTAAGTCCAATAATAGGGGAGGACTTCTTTTCCTTCCTTCTGGTCAATTAGGTCTCATCAGGAGTGGTTGCCTTGTCCTCTTCTGTGGCCTGGTAATGCTGCTTCTCCCTCAGGGGGAGGTAATTAAAGAGCAGACCAATCAGTTCATGTCAGAGACAGTCCCTGTTCCTATCACAATGGAACCCACTTGGATACTGAACTGCCATGGGCTACATCTCTGCAGGCTCTTAGGTTATCTCCATGCATAGTCCTTGGTTGGAATAGCAGTCTCAGGAAAGATCCCTGTGCTCAGATTTTTTGGTTCTGATGCTCTCCTTGTGGAGTTCCTGTCCTCTCCAGATCTTACTGTTTCCCACTTCTTTCCTAAGATTCCCTGCACTCTGCTCAAAGGTTGCCCATAAGTCTCAGTATCTGCATTGATAGTCGGCAGGGCAGAGCTTTTCAGAGGTCCTCTGTGTCAGGCTTCTGACTTGTTCCCTCTTTTCTCCTTCCTCTGATGTCCAGCCTCTTTGCTTTTCTGGATAGGAATTGAGCATTTTAGCAAGAGTCCTCCCTCTTGATTAGTTTCTTTAGTTGTACAGATTTTAGTAGGTTTATCCTATATTATTACTCAGCAATAAAAAACAAGGAAATCATGAAATTTGCAGGTAAATTCTGGAAAAAATCATCCTGAGTGAGCTATTCCAGAAGCAGAGGGATGCACAGGGTATATACTCACTCATATAGACATATAATATAGGAGAATCAATTTTTAAAAAAGTATAATAAGACAATATTTGAAGTGACATTCCACACAAATGTATTTGACTCTAGAATGGCCATTTTTGCCATTCTGTATTTTTTTCACATCTGTCCAGCCGTGTTTCATCTTGAATATGATTATCAAATTCAATTAAGGCACAGAGAATCTTCACACCCAATAGCCTGTATCCTTTAAAAATGGAAGGAAAGTTGGAGAAAGGAAGGAAAGGAAAGAAAGAAAGGAGGGAGTTAAAGAATGAGGCAGGGATGGAAGGAGGAAGGAAGATGTATAGAAATTTAGGCCTATATTACACACCATGGTTAAATGCTGTGAGTTCGAGGGAGATTTTTATTTGTCCAACCAGGATCAACTTGGCACAACTGTTTTCTCACTAGGTGTGTTTCAGCCTTCTCTTTACTACCAAGGAATCCAGCTCATCTGAAGCATGATCCAAAACTATTTCTCTCTCTCTCTCTCTCTCTCTCTCTCTCTCTTTCTCTCTCTCTCTCTCTTTTCCCACTATCATTTCTGTGCTGAAACCCTGGCAAAAGTTTCATTCTGTATTTTGGAGAAAATTAAATGCTGTTTACAACTGAAATATCAAAACATGTTCTTCCCATTGGAGAATCATGTCTTCTTTATAGTAACACTCATCCCATTGCAGACAGTACATACTCGTCGTCACACCTCCACTTCCTCTGCCAGACTCTCTTTGGTGATTACATTTTATTTAGAAGAGTTTTCTTCTAATGTTTTCTCAGTTCCACCTGCTCTCACGTTAGTAGTCAGCGTCTCCCTTTATTAAAGCCCTCGCCACCCAAATGCTCCCTGAGGTTCTTTGTTCTTAGAAAAAAATATACTGACTTATGTCATTGCCATCTGATAATATATCTAGTATACATCTTTGTTAATTCCACCAAAATGTATCCAGCTACTGATCATTTGAATTCTGCCCTGCCTATGACCACATTAAATCTATAGAGAACACAAAGTACATGTGTAGACTCTAAAATACTGTAGAATTTGTGCCCTAGACCTGTCCTGGACAGAAAAAAAATGACAATGTAAAGTAGTATTTGTTGTAAATAATGAAAACTTGAAATGATAAGCAATAGCAGTAATGGTATGGAAAGAAAATTTATAGAACATCAAGTGAAGCAGAAAACTTCTCCTGGAACTCCTCGAGTTTCCAAGAGAACCAGGCATTGTTTTTCTTAGCATTAGGGAAGTATCTCTAAGTATGTCAACACAAAAGGTTAGACGTCTCTGATTTAATGATTTTTTTTGACACAATGAGAATAGTGCTACAGAAGTGATCACAATGTGATGCTTTTTAGTGGGTCATAGATGTATGTGATCTGCTTTATACTCACAAAATTCATTGGTAATTAAGGGAAGCTTAGCAAAAATAATAAGAAAAATTCCTGGGCACTGTAAAAGAGGATGTTCATGATCCTGTGGGTCAGCCCCACCACCATCTCTTTCATCTCTCCTGCAGGGAGAAAACATGCCCTACCAATCCCTGTTCCACATCTTCATCATTTCAAACCAAAGAAAGGTGATGTCCCTAACTACCCTGATTAATAATCAGAAGGGATATCTCTCTCTCTGAATTTGACAATTATATATGGAACAATTTTTTTCTTTTATTATGGAAAAAGAAGATATGTGTCATTATGAGGAGACATAAAGGTAACCAGGGAGCAAACACTTCACACCACAGGTACAGACCTAAGCATCATTCGCGTCTATATAGTCTTTTCTCATCAAGTAATAGACTTTCAGAGTCAGCTCTGTAGAATCACACCTGTAGAAAGGTCATAGGCAAGTGGTATTAGGGTGAGAGAGGAGGTAAATGTGAAAGCATAATCTGTTGGTTTTGGGCTTACTGTGCTGTTCAATACCTTTGAAGCCTGCATTGTATCCACTGTTGGGTGAAGTTTCACTGACTTTTCTTGTCTATGGAAAGTCTTTCTTTTCTTTAACCTTTCCGAGGCTTATATTTTATGTAAATGAAAAGATAGAAAATACAGAGGAATGGCGGGTAAGAGAAATGAAGGCACACAGAGGCAAAAGAACCCTTTTAGGGTTGAGAGAAAAAATTCTAGATGAACAAAATTCATACACACAAAGTATCCTAAATACCAAGCATTTTCATAGCATTTCTTGTTGGAAGATGATTCTCTCAGAAAGTACATGAATGTCATTCCACAATCCAGGAAAAACATATAGCCTACTCTGCCTCTAGCCTGTCTACCTCTCTGCATGGATTAGATCATCATAAAAAATGCCTTTTTGCAGGGTGGGGGAGTTTTAGGAAGTTAACCTTGCACAGAATTGCCCCACAATTAAATTAATGTCCATCAACCACCTACCTACGCAGTCCTCGATTTTCATTCCAACCTATAATTACAACCCACAAACCTTCCTTGCATTTCTTTTGATGTCTACCCTGCTGTTCCCTGCAAACCATGGGTGACTGTCTCCTTCATCAGTATTAAGGAAACAGGGTAAACAATCACAGCCGTGCCTGTGGACCTTGTGAACAGGGATGAGATACTGAGCTTTGACACAAAAATGAACTGCTGCCAGTTCACTGCTGGACTGGAAGAAGGATTAACTTTTGTCATTATCATAAATAACATAACTGTCACTTATTTTCAGTGTCCTAAAATATTAATCTCAGTGTATACTATATTTGCTTTAGCTAGTTCCTCCATGACCCACATTTGGACTTTATCAATTAAATCGGAGAGTCTATTTAACTCAGCACTATCCTTTCTATCCCTGTTAAATATGACACTGCATTACCCTTTCATTTGCTATCTTTCACCTCTGCTAACTAGTTATCATGTATACTCTTAAACTCTGATTCCAGTGGACACATACACCTTTCCAAGATTTGCTTTACATTATTCCATCCTTGTCCTCTAATAGTCAGTTTAGTCCTCTTTTTTATGGAATGGATTCATATATTTTTTAAAAAAAATTATCTTGAATCATTCCTGTATTAATGGGATTAAGCTGCCTTGATCATGGTGGATAATGTTTTTGATGTGTTCTTTAATTCAGTATACAAGTATTTTCTTGACAATTTCACATATATATCATTGATGATTTCATTGGATACAGTGCTCTATATCTGTATCTGGATACAGTAGTCTAGTCTGGCATTTCTGATCTCTCAGAGGTTGATTCTTACCGCTTTCAGAGCCACCAGTTAAAATCAGGTGTTACTCTAGTGAGCCTCACTTCATATACGACTTAGTCTTTTTCTCTTGCCACTTTTAATATCATATCTTTGTTCTGTACAATTAGTGTTTTGATTAAATGTCATTGGGACTTTTTTGTGGTTCTGTCTATTTGGTGTTCTGTATGCCTCTTGAACCTTGATATCTATCTCTTTCTTTAAATTTTGGAGATATACTCTTTCTTGATTTTGCTAAATGTATTTTCTGTGCCTCTTACCTGAGTTTATTCTTTTTCCTTTATACTTATTATTTTAAGTTTTGTTGGAAGAGAGTGTCTTGGGTGGTTGGCAGTGAGTTACAAAGAGGTGGATATTGGCAAGAAGAAGAGACAGAAAACATAGCAGGGGATAACTAGAGGAAACCTCAGGCTTATACCAAAAGGCTAAGGCCTAGGAGGAGATTTTCTGGAAGAATGTTTTCCCCGGTAAATGAAACTTTTCCTTAGGCTCATCATGGCAAACCTAATAGGAAGAGATTGTGCAGTTCTGGAGATACTGCAGCAAATACCCAAGCTAGCTGGCATCAGAATCAGCACTTGTGCCATGATAACTGGTGGCTAGCCTGCCATGGGCTTATATTCTAATAAGGGATGGGCTGGAAAGAGCATTAAGCTTTGACTTTGCATGGGTCTTGAAAAGCACTTACTGTTCCATGCCAGTGAGCCAACAAAAACCTCTGTCAAATTCTGTAGGAAAAAAAAAAAAACAAACTTCATGATCCAGCTGACAAAATGATGTATATTATGAATAATAAATTTCTCAAGGGCTTCGGCCCATGTTATTTACTAGACAACCATAATTTGTAATGTTTACTTAAATACTGGCCCTCAACAAAAACGCTTAGAAACAGTTAGCATCGTGTCCCTGGGCAGTTCCTATCTGAAATTTGGATTGCTTAAGTGCATTGCATAGAAGGAAGTTTAAAGGCTTCTGCCTATCTGTCCACCACTATCTGCCAAATCAGCAGTCAAAAAGAAACCATGGTGTTGGGCAATCCACAGTGGAGAAGGCAGCCGTACCCTAGCTGGATTAAGGCAATCCTTCCAAAAATCACTATCTGGTGGAAGATGGGATTTTCACTAGAACTTCAAGAGAAAAACCTGACACGTTTTATTTATAAGCAAGGAAGTCCCTGCTGGAATACTTTCTTTAACCTCTAGAGTCTTTTTTTTTAATCATCTGATACATTTTACTGGTTGCTTTAGCATTTAAAATGAATTAAGTGCTATTAAACTCCATTTTAGGTAGTTTCATCAGTACTGCCTAAGGGGGTATAAAGCAAGGAGCTTTCTCTGGCAGACATCCAGATACTAATGGTGTTAAAATGCCTTCTTATTGCATTTAAGCCAGCAGTTAGGTCAAGTAGACAAACATATTTTAAAATATGTTTAAATAAGCACTCCATTAAGTGTTGCTTTTCAGCTCCTATGTTTTCTGTAGCTTGTTTTCTTTTCTGTCTAATATAGAAGGTGACATATTCACAGGTACACTGGATATTAGGCCTGGACATTTTTCAGTTTTACTCCAAAGACCTGAGACAAATGCCAATAATGATTACCAAGATGAGGAAGTTGGAGGAATCTACAAAGAGGATAGAGGTAAGAGAAGATGAGAGGACCCTCACTGACTAGGATCACAAGCTTCAAGATTACATGTATCCCTGAACATTGGATTATGTTTGGCTTGCAGAAGTGGAAAAAAGAAAACAGTCACTAATTGTGTTCATAAATTTAATTTTTGCTTAGACTGTGAAGAAAATGGGTCTCAAGCTCATTTAGAGCTACCCTAATTTTGATAGTGAGTGACTTCACTAAAACAACTTACCAAGGACAGTTGAATTTTAATTGTAAGCACATAACTTCAGGTAAAATTGAGACATACATTTTTTTAGAATTTTTTTTTTAAACTTTTATTAATTATACTTTATTCATTTTGTATCCCCCCCATAAGCCCCTCCCTCCTTCCCTCCCGGTCCCACCCTCCACCCCCATTTCTGCATGCATTCCCCTCCCCAAGTCCACTGATAGGGGAGGTCCTCCTCTCCTTCTTTCTGATCTTAGTCTATCAGTTCTCATCAGAAGTGGCTGCATTGTCAGGGTTCTAGGTTATCTCCATGAATAGTCCTTGGTTGGAGTATGAGTCTCTGGGAAGTTCCCTGTGTTCAAATTTTCT